>PVKM010029712.1:0-17633 GCA_004027735.1 Carollia perspicillata | reverse complement strand
TGGGGATTTAAACCCAGACATGGCAGCCATTGGGGGAACCACTCAGTCTTAGCGAGAATGCAGACCCCTTCACGGCTTTGGTGAAAGAGGGGACCACGAGGTTTTGCTGGAGTGAGGACCTCCTCACAGCTCTGGTGGAAGAAAAGGACCATGCGGTTGTGGCATTGCAAGTGGGGAACCACGCAGTCTTAGCGAGAGTGCAGACCCCTTCGCAGCTTTGGTGAAGGGGGGCAGCCATGAGGTTTTGCCAGAGTGCACACCCCTGCAGCTCTGGTGGAGGAAAGAAGAGACTTTGCCTGGAAAAATGGGTACCAGGAACTCTTGCCAGCAGACCATGAGAAGGTGCCACATGGCTTTGGATTAGTTGGATATCTTGCCTGGATGGCGGCACTGCTGATGGTGCCAGCAGCCTGGAAACATGGATGTGTGCTCTTTCCCTGAGTTATGGTACCCTGAATTAGGGCAGGGGGGAGACAGGAGCTGCTGAATGCATCTGTGGGTATCTTAAAGGACTTTGATATTTTAATGAAGAAGTTAGGTCACTACTTTAAGTCTGTATAGCCTTAAATAAACATTTCCTTTCCTTTTCACAAATCTCTGGCATTGAGAGATATCTTTCCAATTGGCGGTGAACACATGAGCCCAGTAGGTGGTCTGGGCGGTATTAGTATACCATCCTCCAGAGTCCCGGGCCCCTGTTTGTGTATGTGACTGTTCTGTAACAGTTCTATACCAAGTCAGGACACATGCTTAGGTTCCGGTTCTGTCTTTGGTCAGGGCACATATGATAGGCAGCCAATCAAAATTCCTCTCTCACAGTGATATATTTCTCCCTCTTTTCCCTTCTCTCTAAAAATAAATAAATACAAATCTTTAAAAATGAATAATAAAGCTGTGCTTCAGCTGAATGGACAGTGGGCTTTAAATACAACTCTAATGGAGTTATAAGATGTTATTGATTTTCCCAGGGCTTACCCAGTAATGGAGGGAGAAGAGAAAGTCCAGAAGCTGAGTTTCTGGGTTCCCACCTTGTCTTTATGTTCACACCAAACATGTATCATCTGTCTCTTAGCTTTTTGTATGTCAGGTTTGCTTTTCAAATTTTGTTTGGAATGTTCCAATCTGCAAGTGTTTTGAAACTAACTAGACAAACAACTTTATGGAGACAGAGTTGATATTTCTCCTTTCATTGTCCCAGGCAAGTGACTTATCAACACAAAATATGCAGGACCTTCTTTTAGTAACCTTTTTTGCTTGAAGTGAAACCAATAAGAATATTTAAGGGCATTGACATACCCTAAGGTCGATGAAGACCCCCCCCCCCAGGGATTTGTGGATATTCCTACAGAGATGTTGGAAAATGCTTTTGCAGCTCTATTTCATTAGCTCCTACAGTGGTATAAAAGACCTATGAAAAAATATACAATGACAAAAGTCTTAGCCTCCATTTTCAAAAGCTTATGGAAGTGACAGGACATTTGAATTGCCATTTAGAATCCTTCATTATTAATCTCTGGGAGCAAAGGTATTGATGTGCCAAATGGCACGTACATCCTGTTGTAAGAGATTGTTCTGCTTGGTGTGGGCCCAGCTCTCACTTGGAGATGCACAGGACCCACGCCCATGGATAGATTCTCCCGTGGGGAATCAGGCTTGCAATATGCCTAGGCTGCTTTGAGTCTTGCTTTTTGCTAAAAAAAAATCCCTCACCGGGATTTGTGGCAAACATTTACTGCAAAATAACTTCCTAAAAACCATGCTAAACCTTCCAAGGACGAGTGTAATCGGTTCAACCACTTTTGCCTTTTCATTTGCAAATATCCTTCTTCTGTGATGTGATTAGAGGCATTGGCTCCTTTGTTTTCTGTAAAAGGTAGCCATCTAAAGCAACTTGTGCATAGTAAATGAGGACCATCAGGTACTGTGCCAAGAAACCCAATAAAGGCCGGTCATGGCAAGGGCAGCGGTTTTTGCTCCCTTTGAGAGAAAAGCCATGCTGTCCCTTTTCCTCCACCAGACTCAGTAGTCCATGTGAATGTCTCATTTCATCCATAATGACGCGGACACTGTGGGCCCGTGTCTGCATCATCCAGTCTACAATGCCAAAGGAAGCCAGGAAACTTACCACAAGGTCTTAGCCAAATTAAGGAGGGTCTTTAATAGTGATTTTACTATTGCCCAAATCTCACCTGTTTTAAATGTCTCAAGACTCTGATGGGCCTACTTAACCCATACTCATCCTTTTAAATGACCAGGTTACACAAAAGTAATGTATACCCATAAACATATCCTTAATTTATAATGACCTAGGGGTTTCACACTGAGGAATCTTAGGGCACTAGTTGACTCTCTCTCTCCTAGGTATGTTTTCATGGCTAACAACAGTTACCACTCTTCTCTTTGCTGGTGTAGACTAAATATGTAAGGTCCTTGAGGTCCCTGTCTTTTGTGTCTAAACAAATAATTCTCTCCTTTCAACCTCTATATATTCACCTGCTATTTGAGATGTCCAAAACTAGAAGTCTTGTATTTTTACTAATATTTTACTTTATAAAGAGATGATGTGTACTATGCTTTGAAAGTTAGGATTGTGAACATATTTAATTTTGGTATAAATATAGAATGTGAACACTATCTCTGTTCTTCTAGAAGCTCAGAACCAGAAAAAAATTAAAACATGTGCATGTAAGTGAAAGAAAATAGACTGGAAATAAATAAGTATAATGCATTACTTCAAACTCAAAGGAAGAACAGAGGTATTTGATTCTTTCAGTTAAAGATGGAGATGTAAAGAAAACCATTTCTCCATTCTCTGAAACAGTAAAAGAATGAACCAACAGCAACTTTACATCCAGAGTAACTGGGAAACTGCTCACTAACTAAACCACAAACTGTGAAGCAAGATTGTCTTGGACAGTGAACTTGAGACCAGATCAAGAATGAGTTTGGGTGAGGGGGGGATATCTAATTTTCTGAGTGAAGCTTTTCCAAAGTGGGGGTTCCTGAAGACAATAAACAGCACCTTACCCTTTACTGCTCAAGGATAAAAAAGAGTTGCTGACACTGTTTAGTTGAAGCAGGAATTGCTTGACATGACAGCTTTTTAAGAAACAGAATATCTGTGTGGTAAGGGAATGGAGAACTCATCGGTGGCAATCAGATTTGCAGCTGGTGTGCATGGTCAGCTAGAGAGATGTGATTGGTAAATCAACACACACACACACACAGACTCACACACAGATATGCACACACACAAACTGACACCCACGGTGACCTACAGAGCTCAGTCATGAGCTCGCAGCACTCTGCGCAGGTGCAGAGCAGAACACAAAAACTTGGAAAACAAGTAATTTGGACTCAAAGTTAATAATTTAAACAACTTAATCAAATTGCAGGAAAAGTAGACAAAATCTCAACAGTAGTAAATATTCTTACTGTTGATCTATTTCTTATCCTAAAATCAAATAAGAACCCTTTTCAAGTGGTTTGGGTTACAGTGTGACCGTATATTAAGCCACGGGAAAACCACCAAGTCAAAGTCCAACACAGAGACAAGATTTCTGATAAAAATATGATGACACAAAATGAATAACAGGAAATACAAAAATGAACAAACCACCTAAATCATATAGTTTAGGATGGACATAATCTCTACCATTTAAGCTATACTTGGATTAAAGAAGAATACCAAAACTTAACCTTTTATGTGTATAAAAACTGTATTAAACTCATTGTAAATCAAAAGATTTGTGTTTGTTTGTTTTAGAAAGGCCTTTTGAATTAAGAACAAAAATCCTGAAAGTTAAGAGGGAAAAAAAATTGGCTACATGGGATCTAAGTTATTACATAGAAATATTGAAATAATACATTCATGTATAAAGTCAAGACACACATGACAAAGTAGGGAAAATTAATATGATACACAAATGGCTGGTTTCCTTGTTGTATAAAGACCTTTTATATAAGTAGTGAGAAAAATCAATGCATGAATTAAGTAATGAGAAAATAATATGAACAAGCAGTTCATGAGAAAAAATAGGAATAGCTTATAAACACATAAAAATAAACCTAACCATAATCATAATTTTAAAATTCAAAATAAAATCACAAGGCTAGTAAATTTTACTTGTCTGATTGACAAAGATTATATTGCCTAATAAGACTGTGAATAAAGAATATTGGTATTCCTAAGGTGGTAAAAAAATAATCAAAAACCTCTGGTAAGTATCTATAACAGCCAAACTTTTGATCTAACAATTCAAATTATTGGAATTTATCTTGAAAATACACATATGCCAACATACACATTTGTACATCAGTCTATGAAAATGTAATTTCTATGGCATTAATGAGACTTGGTTTGAGGTCAAGAAGGAGATTCTAGTGCATTCTTTTTTAAAAAATATTTTATTTATTTAATTTTAGAGAGAGGGGAAGGGAAGGAAAATGACTGGGAGAAAAACATCAATGTGTGGTTGTCTCTCATGTGTCCCCTATTGGGGACTGGCCTGCAACCCAGGCATGTGCCCTGACTGGGAATCGAACCAGCAACCCTTTGCTTCACAGACCCATGATTAATCCACTGAGCTACACCAGCCAGGGCAATTCTGGTGCATTCTTTGTTACCAGGTTAAATGTGTTTTACCAAGTGTATGCTGAATTATTATGACATAAATACACAATTAAATGAAGCATATAGAGATGTCAGATAAAAAAGAATAAATGGTAACTGCATTTTTCCATGTGTGAGAAGCAATAAAAGAGCATACACACAGTGGATTTCAGGGAAAGGGTCAGGGCAATGTAATCTCTGACTTGGCAAGGAAGTGGGAAATGGCCTCATCAATTGGAATTGCTGAATGGAAAGAGTGGAATTTCACAAGCTATTTAATAATATGAGAAAATTTGAACATTCTTTTCCCCACCAAAGCACATGTACATACACACTTATGATGCCTTAAATACAGAAAATAAATTTAATGCAAACAAATGCATGTGTCTATAAAAATCCTATTTTGTGAGATGCTATAGAGCTTGTCATTAAAATAAAAGAGATGTGATTGGATTATTGAAGATTCTCTCCTTCCCCCTGACCATGCCTGACACATGAACAAGAAGGACTGAACTTGGCTGATACTGTCCATAGTGGATTTTCCATGCTAAACAAGCCTTCGACAAATGGTGTGTCTTACAAGGTAGATAAATCTAGATCTGATGTTAGATGGCATCTTTATCTTTGGTGGTTCCTACATTCAGCAGGATAATGTTGTTTTTCAGTTGAATGCATTAAAATGATAAATAAATAGCTGTGAACTGAATCCTAGAAGGAGAAAAACAAAAAAATAATCATCCTTGATGTTTCGATGTAACATAAAGATTTTCTTGATCTTCAAAATAATATATGCTGTATATCTTATACAATGTAACGATGGAGACCGAGTTCTTAGTAAATAAAAATGAGAAATAAAATATAAAATAAAATAATGGAAATAAGATTACTTCTAACACTGAAATTTTTCATTGGTATAGCACAGAGTTGAAATGTACTTTAAAGATTATCTCAGTTCCAGATGTTTGAATTTCTGTCTTGAAAATCCTCATTACCAGTTAATTGTCTAGCAGGATAGCATCCCTGGTGATGACCTGCAATCTGGACTCTACATGTAACATAGTAGAACTACAGGTAGCCCATATTTTAAAGACTACATTTGTTTCTAGATTCCAGCGAATATAGAAATTCTGAAAACGTTCATAAGGTTTAACATGAGAAATAATATAAAATTGAGGTATTAGAATCTGTCACTTAGTTGTTCATTGATTTTATTTACCTAGGCCATATCAATATGTTCATTTATACATTTAAATATTGTAATAGTTTATTATAATTCAGGACATAGAATCCCTGTTGTTAATAGCAGATCTATTCTGTCATTTGTATAATTACGCAGGCAGCCCAGGTGGAACTGGGAAAAGAGAATATGGACATGCATTTAGTGAAAAGAGAGAACACGAAAGATGATGGGTGGCACTGGGCAAGGGAAGGGGAGAAAAGAAAGCAAGACTAACAGTCAACCAGTTATAAAACTTTATCAACTACTAATTCGGTAGCTGGTGAGCACCTCCTCAGCATCACTACCTAGAGTCTGTGGTCCCAATTTCCGTATTTATAAAATGAGAATAACCCGTGTTTGTTAATGTTTTTTGTTAATAAACAAATGACACGTTTCTAAAAATACTTTTTTATCTTACAAACTCGAACACTTTATAATAATAAATTGTCATCATCATCATCACTACTGAAAATCTCTGAATCTTCCTCCACATTTAAAGAAAAATATATATATCTTGAGAACCACTGAAAGCTTAATTTGTTCAGTTCAGCTGACCTCAACTTTTTCCAAGATACTCAACATGAAATAACCATCTAAATTAAACTAGTGGATTAAGTTGTAAAACTTAAAAACATACTCACAATTACATTTTTTTCTTATTCTGCTCTAAATCCTTCCTAGTCTCCAGCCAAATCTCCCAAAGTCTGCTTTTCTACTTACTTGCTTTTCATTGATTCTAATCAAAATGAATGTACTGGTTTGTTCTTTATTTCAAGAATCTATTAAAAAGCCCAGCACTTCATAAGTTTGTGAAAAAAAATATTTACTGATGAGGTGGGGCAGTTCCTTTTAAATTTTTTCATAAGAATGTATAGGAAAAAGTTGATCCTTTCTACAGGCCAGTTGACCTGGCCTTGCTCATTACACAGGAAGTGTAAGGACCCCATAGCCTCCATTTATTCTCTCATGACACTCCCAGGAGACAAGCAGTAATTACTGAAATCATGTGTTAGTGCATTTCACACATTAAAACAGAACAAAACAAAAAGATCTGATTTATATTTTCAGCACCCCCTCCAAGACATGTAAACATAAGCTCATAGTTTGCTGACAAAAGTTCAGTCTTCCCTTTCAAATGACAAAATGGTAGAGATGGCCAAGAGTGTGCAGCATTTTGAGTCCTTTTCTTCCAGGTAACCTCTGGTAACCTCTGCCCCGAGGTCTTGGCTCAGAACCGCAGACAGGGTTTTCAATAGCAGAATGAGCCAGTGTGGCTTCTCTGCTCCCCACCTTACCTGTCAGGAACAATTAAACAAAAACTAAAATGTATACTCATGTGGAAGAGCCCCCTGGACAGGCTGCCTGCCTGTGCCCCTCGGACCTGGTGTCCCCTCCACGAGAAGCATGTTCCGGGGAGCTTCAGGAGGGGCCAGTTCTGCTGGTATTTTTTCCAGAGGAATAGTCTTGCAGTTTTCTCTGAATTCTTCCTTTTAATAGCGCTTTCAAGACTTCAGTTTACATAAGAGAGAAGATTCAGTTAGGTAACAATGATCTTCAACACACACTAATTCAAATTTCTATCAAGGTGTGTATGCCAAGGCTCAAATGTAGGTTTCATCATTTCATTGTTCAAGTGTTGAAACATCCTGACTGGGAAATAAAGCAATGAATTGGTTGAAACATTGACTAGATTCAGAGTTTCATTTTGTCATGTCCTGGAGAGCCTGTCTTGAATTATCCCATCTCTGTCTGTCTCTCTGTTTCCTGGGGGCTGACCTTTGACCTGATGCCTGAGGTTAGGAAATGATGAAGGCGAAGGAGTATTCTTGGCTTTTTGACCCACCCCCAAACCAGAATGGGCTTCTTTAAGCAGATTTTGTGAATTAAGGAATATTGACATTTTAACCACAGAGTCTTCTTCCAGATTTTCTGTAAAAGGTCTGAAAAAACTTAAATTTATTGGAAACACAAAAGCATGAAACAAAATTATTTAATTTGAAAATGTACTTTGTCTATTTATTTGGATAACTGTGGACCACATTGCTTCCTTAAGCTCTGAAGAGGAAAAAACTACATATTTGGAGGCAGTTTCAATGAATGAAGCTGTAGTTGAACCTCATTAAATCATATTTTGATTAGAAATCTTAAATAATAATTTACTAAAAATAAAGAACCAAAGAGAAGAAATGAACTCAGAAAGCAGCATAGCATCAGATGTCCCAAATGCCCAGGATTTTTATTGTCTATAAAAGGAAACACTGCCACTGATATTGGGTATCCCTCCATCTTGTATGAATGCTAAGCTTGTTAGATTTCATTCTAATTTCATTGGACTGTTGCATGGTTAAGCACATGCTACAAATTATCTGGGGAAAAGAAAGTGCTGGAGGCTACAAAACTTATAGCCAGTGCTGGGATGAACAGGAGGAAGGACTTTTGCCTCTCCCTGTGTTTTAATGTAGGAAGGGAGGAAGATGGAAAAAGACAGGATCATAGTCAGAGATGACAATGGAGAGAAAGAGAGAGAACTTATTCTGGACTTTGTTACTCAGAATTGTGGTTCATAATGTAATAACATCTCCCTTTTATAAATGCAAAATTTTAGGCCCTGAGCCCTAATGATTCAGAATCTTCCTATCACAAGAAACACAAGTGATTCATATATGAATTAAATTTGAAGGAGCATCACAAGATGAAGACAAGTTGGTTATACTTTATTGTGAAATTAACTAGTTGTGTGTTACTCTATGGATCCACTTCTTTTTTTTAAAATTCTTGAGACTTTAAAAAAAGTGTGATTTAAATTTCACAGCATCATCTCAAATCTTATATAGTATGGACAATGCAAGAAAAGGTCTCTGTTCGGAAAAAGCAGCTCCCTAAGGTTGCAGCAGTAAAGCTATAGCAGTTCAAGAGCACAGTGGGTCTCTGAGAACTCAAGATGAAGCTCTGGGGTCTGCCTGCTTCTCTTCTGATGGAAATTCTGTCTAATATTAAAGCAAAACATATTTAAGTTTGATTTTATTAAAGATCACCCGCGGGGGGTTCCTTAATGTCCAAGAAAGCAGAGGTTTTGAGTGACCATAACACAAATAAGATGAAGATAGAAAACTGAATGCCTCTTTACTTATCCTTCAACAGTGAGAAATAAAGTCACCACCTTCATGTGGGCAAGGTCAACCCAGCTGAATATAAAGTCCATTCACAATTTCTAAAAATGTTTGTAAATACTAGATTCCTCCCAAAAGGGAAGTAGACAATGTGGCAAGTAGGTACTTGAAGGAAATGTATTTCGTTTGGATACCTTTTGACAATGGGGCCAGAGACACTTAAGGCCAGTTTGGTCTAACTCCTTTGGACCCCTGTAACTCCATAGGACAATCATATGGGCACATCCATTTTTGTATAGTTTTCCACTTACTACTGGGCTGTGCTATCTTTTATTTATGTCTTAATTTACCTCTGTAGACATGCTAATATAGTTTTCTTAGGTCACGGTTTTATCTCAAAAAATATAACAAATTTGCTTAGATCAGTGTTTCTCAAAGTGACTTTATAGGAACCTGCATCAAAACCACCAGGGGTTATCTATCTTTTAAGATTTTATTTATTTATTTTTAGACAGAGGAGAAAGGAGGGGGAAAGAAAGGGAGAGAAACATCAGTGTGTGGTTGCCTTTTGCATGCCCCCTACTGGGGACCTGGCCTGCAACCCAGGCGTGTGCCTTGACTGGGGATTGAACTGACGACCCTTTGGTTCGCAGGCTGGTGCTCAATTCACTGAGCCACACCAGCCAAGGCACTAGGGATTTTAAATAAATATGCTCCTTTTCCTCAGAGCCACTTGAAAAGATGCCTGGGAATCTGTACTTTAAAAACTCCTAAAATAATAATTACCCAACTAAATTTTTTAACTTATTGACTTGTGCCTCTGCCATGATTGCTGAATTAAAGAATATCTGTACTTACAATTTCAAAGTTGTTGTTTGAGGCAGGTGTTTTTAGTATAAACCAACTTTTCCAACTAAAATTAATAGTCCTGTTTAACTCTCAGAGGACTAATTTATTTGAGGTTATTAGTAATTTGAGGTTCTTTGAAGATTCTTAGTCCTACAGATCTCAAGTAGTAATAACAACTACATGATCATGTTACATCATCAGAAAATTTCAAACCTGAATTTACCTCCACCATTTTTGCAAATGTTCATGTATTATACATATACAATGAAATGTAATCTAGCTATATAGTCCCTTACCAACTGTATGTTATAAGTAACTACTGTATGTTAGACACTTTCAGATGTAATCTTTCAAGATTTTTACTGAAGTTAATATGTTTATTTACTTTGCATTCCTATTGGTGAATTTCATGAACCAAATATTTTCTGAGGGTCTGTCATATATCAGTAACTACCCCGTTCATCAAATATTCACTGATGATTATAACAGGGTGCAGGCAATAAGAATGTGATGCATGACCTGGTTTCTATTTGTAGCATATAGAAATGGAAAGAAAATTCTCCAAAACACAACTCTGTAAGGACTTTATTTTCATTTAATTCTAGTCAGCTAATCTTACAAATAATAAGTGAAGTTAAGCTGTAGTTGGTCTCAATATCTATAGTTAGCATTACCTGAAGAGCTATTTTTAAAATGTCTAAAAATTACAATTTAAAATTTTGTTAGAAATGATGTGCTAGCTACCTATAAAAGAAGTACATTCAGTTTACTGTGCACATTATAAACAATCAGAAATTAAAAACACATGATTCTAATACCAATAGGTGACCCTTTAATATTGAGAAACTAGCGATAATCCTTGGCCAAAAAAACCAATGGTAAATTCTGCTGCAGTCTGGGACCTCATCTCCGTTTCCTCTTTCCAACCTAAGGAAATCCCTGCTTAATTTTTTTTTTTTCTTGTAAGTGGGAAAGGTGAGTCTGGGAGAGAATGCGAAAGCCAGGTTGTGATACAAAGAGCCGTATGTACCCTGCTTTGGGTCTTGGTTAAAGTGGTTTGCTACTTTGGCAAGAGCTTGTATTGCAGTGTATATCCTAATCAGTCCTACTGATGCATCCTCTCCACTCTCTCTGCAGCTTCTCTTTGGAAGGCATTTAGGACGATCTCAGGTAATTACATCAGGTCTAATATTCCCAGGGCAATCCAATGTGATACAGAAGACATACAATAGAAATCCAATTACAGTTTAACATTCCATTTGATTTACTTATTTTTAAATTCTGGCAGATGTTAAACAAGTTCAATAAACTCAACAATATTTTAAATTCACTATATCGTATTTAATGCAGTTCTGAGGAACTAAGTAAAATGTCAATTTCCCCTTGATTTGTTACTACGTTGCATTTTGTTTTTTATGAGACTATTAATTTTCCTGCCTCACAGCCGCTGTCCTCATCAGTCCCCATTTATGTCTCCTAATTCCTTCAGATGCAGCTCTGAATGGGCTGGATCTCCCTCTGACATGCCCAAAGGCATCCAGAGAGCCAGATCCTGACAGGAAGCCAAGAAGATGGACCAGCCATCCATTTGTTAATGTGTCACACTCGAATTACACATGGCTGGCTGCAAAATTAAATTGCTCTATCAGGATATCAGTGGAGACATAGATACAACATTACAGCTCTGTGTTCCCTATTGTTTTCGGATCAGAAAATGCTTTACTTGTGTACCCTTGCTAAATTGTGTTCACTGACAGTACTGACTGAAACGGGTATTGATTGCAGCTTTCCCTAGGCCTGGAGTGGTTCTGTGATTTCGGAATTGAACATTGAGAAGGAAAAAGAGTGTGATTTCACCTCTAACATCTGGAAAATTCTGGAAACCTTTAAAGACAAGGGCTGATAGTGAGATGATGCTAAAGTTCCTGGTGGTCACTTGTACTACTGTGTCCATTCTTCCCAATCAAAAGCTTTGCATTAAGGCTTAAGAGTTTTTCCATATATATACTTAGGGTCTGTGAGTACAGTTGCATCCATAGTAATGACTGTTCTACATACAGTATGGTCAACAGATGGAAAGCAGAGGCCTAATAGGCAGCACATGACATTAGTAACTGATAAACACTGATAACTTCAATTATTCAAAGGTTCCCTAAATGAGGTAAATACAGATGAAGTGCTGTCACTTGCAAAGGATTTCAATTAGGCTTGAGTGAAGGTCAAAAACAAATTATTTAAGAGTATAGAAATAAATAAAGACCACTCAAACGAGAAAAACAGAGGCCATTTATTCAGAGCTTGCTATAGCAAAGGAGTCGGTCACTATGATTTGTGTTTGGCAGAGTCTACAAGACAGGCAAAGGAATGCAAAGGCTTTAAAATGAGGAGGGACAGAGAGGCTTTGAGTGTGCTCCTGTTGGAGGACACTCCATGTGGAAGCTGGAGGTCGGCTAACATGACATAGGACGGGCTATGGGACTCATGGAGAATATTTGGCTTTCTCTGGTTTGTCCTGAGTCAGAAGCAGAGGCAACACGCAAGAAAGCTGGCAGTCAGTGAACTATTCTGGGCCACTTGCTGCAGGGGCTGTGGTTTGGCTCCTTGGGCTGGTTCCGGCAGAGGTTGCGGGTCAGAGTTCTTCTGTCATACACGATACCTGACAGTTATCCAATTGTATACTCAGTCTCAAAAGTGTTTTCTTACAATACAGAGTGGTGATTACCAGGGGGGAGAGTGGGTGAAGGGGGTAAAGGAAAGTAAAATAGGGGGTAAATGGTGATGGGAGGAGACTTGACCCGCGGTGGTGAAGACATGATACAGTGTACATATGGTGTGTTGTGGAACTGAGCACCTGAAACTTGCGTCATTGTGTTAACCAGTGTCACTCTAATAAATTCAATAAAAAAAGAAGGAAAAAAGTGTTTTCTTAGCATAGTCATTTAGAAACAAAATGCAAGCAGGTTAGTCACTGTAGTGAAAGTAGCATTCTTAACACTTCTTGTAGCAAAATGGTAGATAAATATAACATCACACACCTGTTTTTAAAGTTTAGAATTACTTACTGGAGAGGTTAATGTTATAAACATACTGGGGATGGCTGGGGTTGGGGAGAGTGGTGTGGGGAAGATGGAGACAATTGTACTTGAACAAGGAGAGAGAGGGGGTGGAGAGAGACAAATGAGCTAGGTGCTTATAGTCTCCTTGGTTTATCCTAAAGAGGCAGGCAGTCAAAACATCTCTGAAAATAAATGAAGTAAACGTGGATTGTGAGAAATTGCACCCACATAATTCAGTGGCTATGGAAGCCAGATGATGTTTTGTCTTTGCGGTAGGTCACGAAGGACATATCTATTGTAGAAAGGATGGCCACAGTTGACAGGAGAAAGGGATCGGTGTGGACTACCATGATCAGAAAGGCCTTCATGGAGAACCCGTGGGTGAAGCAAGGCTGTCCAAGAGGAGACTTGGGCTGGGAGGCAGCCAGAAGGGAGGTAGTTTGTGTAGTACGGAGAAAATAGGTGAAGTTTATGGAAATGAAATGGTACATTGATTACAGATTATGCCATGGCAGAGTGATGGCAGAAATAAGGGAATGAAAGAAAGGCATAGAAGATGCCATAAAGACATCTTGTGAGATGAAATGCTATTGACAGAAAAAGAAAGAAGTTGTTTTAAGAGAATGCTTCGCTCAAATTTGGATGTGTTTTTTGGAGGTGACAGAAGCAGTATACTCTAAAGGACTTGCCTGGAGGCAGCTGGATGTATCCTACTGCATTTTAAAATGGGAAATCATGGTGAGGAAATATGTGAAATACTCTCCAGGGAAGTGATATTTTGAAGCTGTAAACACATTCCCCTTAAGGGAAAGATTATCAATAGTCTGAAATGTTCTTTCATTAGTTGATGAACTAAAAAGACTATCTTTTAAACACAAAATAAATTTTAAGAGTACCAGTGTAAAGTTTACAGTTTTGGCTTGTATGAAAATTGAATACACAGAAAAGGAGGACTGGCCGTGTCTCTTGGGAACCCTGTAAGCTAAATTATTTATCCATAATTAAAATGAACACGTCAACTGAAGAAGTTACCATTCACACATGCCTAATAAATAAACAGCTGGTTAGGTGAGAACAAAGAAAAAGATATCATAAGTACAAATGATTTCAAACCAGTTGCAATTGACTTCAATCTTTTTTAATGCATAAATTACGGATATCAGAGGCAGTTGGTATAAATTCAATTGCAACACACTGAGTCAGGAAGAATTATGAACTGTGCAATCACGGAACAGTTAGAACATATTGCTGAGAGGACTGGAGCACAGTTTTCCTGAGAATGAACCTTCACACCTTTTCACAGACTTAAGCATCCCAACTCTGGCAATTATTTTGTTAGGGCCAGGTTGTTCGATTTTTGTTTTATCTCTCTTACCGAAGTCTACAGAATAAGCAATTAAGAAAGGGTGTAAAACAAGTGCTCCTTCCAACCTATTCGATGTTTCTTAGAGTCTTCAATATATTTTGTTTCTACTAAGTACCCAGATTCCACTCATAATAAATGCAGTAACTACTCATGAAAGGATACACTCTAATTCTGTTGGTGGGTATGAAAACTGGTGCACAATAAACAAGAGGCATTGCAATTTGAAATACATACATTTATGAGCTAGTATTACACTAAGGATGTAACTGTGCACATGTAATTGCATTTTTCACCTGTCAGAGGCAACACCACTCCTACTCTCTTGCCAATACATATTCAGGTGGTTTCCAGAATTTGACTACTGAATAGAGCTGCATTGAATAGTCTTACATAAGTCATTTGGGGACATATATTTTAATTTCTCCTAAGTGAGTACTTTGGGCATACTTCTTTTTGGGAAGAATTTTTTTCCCTTAGTGGTACTGCTGAATCATAGAGTAGGTGTTTAATATTAGAAATAACTGATAATAATTGAGGTGATAATAAGCAGCTCTCCAAAGTGGTTTTAAGATTTTACATTCCAAGCTGTGATATTTTGGAGGGTTGTAGTTGTGCATACGTTTATGAACATTTGGTATTAGCAGATTTTATAGAATTAGCCATTCCAGTAGTTTTAATTTGTATTTTGCTTATGATTGTGATGTTCTGTATTTTTTACTATGCTTATGGGCCATTCAAGTCTTCCTTGTGAAATATTTCTTTCTTTTAGTTTTAGTAATTCTTTATATATTTTGGGTATAAATACTTTGTTACATGTATGTTTGCAGATATTTTCTCACAGTGTGTGGCTTATCCATTTATACTTCCTAGCTGTGCATTCTGATGAAATAAACAAAAACATTTTTCATAAAATTTATTTTCACTTTTTTAAAAATTTTATTGCTTTCTGAAAACTAAAAAATATTTGTCTATTATCATGTCACAAATATTTCTAGCATGTTTTCATCTAGAAGCATTAACAGTTTTAGTGTTTATATTAGGGAATGATACATCTTCAGTTAATTTTTCTGTGTGATGTGAGGTGAATGTCAATTTCTAAAAAAAAAATTGATATCTGTCTGCATCACGCTTTTCCCCTCTGAGATCTGTCAGTCTGTTCCATGTATCCATGCCTTTGATTTCATTTTGTTCATCAGTTTATTTTGTTCATTAGATTTCAGTTTCATAATGTCTTTACAGTAAGCCAGATACTACTTATCTTCTAATTTATTAGCTATTAGAGGATCTTTGCAATTCCATTTATATTTTACAAATGGCTTGTAAATTGTTATTTAAAAATATACTAGGAAAGTATATTTTCTCTTTTCTCCATATCCTCTCCACCACTTGTTGTTTGTTGATTTGTTCATGATGGCCAATCCGACCGGTGTGAAGTGGTATCTCATTCTGATTTGCATCCCTCTGATGGCTAGTGATGATGAGCATCTTTTCATATGACTCTGGGCCCTTTGTATGTCTCCTTGGAGAAATGTCTGTTCAAGTCCTTTGTCCATTTAAAAAATATTTTATTTATTTATTTTTAGAGAGGGGAAGGGGAGGAGAAAGAGAGGGAGAGAAACATCAATGTGTGGTTGCCTCTCCCATGTCTCCTCCTAGGGATCTGGCCCACAACCCAGGCATGAGCCCTGACTAGGAATCTAACTGACCACCATTTTGTTAATCTACTGAGCTGCACCAGTCAGGTCTGTGCCCATTTTTTAATTGGGTTTTTGTCTTCCTGGAGTGGAGTTATGTGAGTTCTTTATGTATTTGGAACTCAAATCCTTGTCAGAAGTATCATTGGAAAATATGTTTTCCCATACAGTTGGTTCTTGTTTCATTCCAATGCTGTTTTCTTTAGCTGTGCAGAAGCTTTTTATTTTGATGAGATCCCATTTGTTTATTCTTTCCTTTATATGACCCTTGCTCTAGGAGACACATTGGTGAAAATATTGCTGCATGGAATACCTGAGATTTTCCCGCCTATGTTCTCCTTTAGGACTTTTATTGTGTCATGATTTATTTTTGTCTTTTATTCATCTGGAATTTATTTTCGTGTATGGTGTGAGTTGGTGATCAAGTTTCCTTTTTTTGCATGTAGCTGTCCAGATCTCCCACATCATTTGTTGAAGAGGTTATTTTTACTCCATTTTATGCTTCTGCCCCCTTTGTCAAGTATTAATTGACCATAGAGACTTGGGTTTATTTCTGTACTCTCTATTCTGTTCCATTGGTCTATGTGTCTGTTCTTATGCCAGTACCAGGCTGTGCCCTGTTGGTGGGAATGGAGACTGGTGCAACCACTGTGCAAAACCGTATGGAATTTCCTTAGAAAACTGACAATTTCACTTCTGAGATTATGCCCTAAGAATTCCAAAAGAACAATTCAAAAGAACCTATGCACTCCACTGTTCACAGCAACACAATTTACAACAGCTAGGTGCTGGAAGCAACCTAAGTGCCATCAGTAAATGAATGGATCAAAAAACTATGGTACATTTACACAATGGAATTCTATGCAGCAGAAAGAAAGAAGGAACTCCTACCCTTTATGACAGCATGGATATATCTGGAGAGCATTATATTAAGTGAGATAAGCCAGGCCATGAAAGACAAATACCATATGATCTCACCTAAAAGAAAAACCTAATCAAGAAAACAAACAAACAAGCAAAATATAGCTAGAGACAGTGAAATTAAGAACAAACTGACAATAACCAGAGGGGTGGTGGGAGGGATAAAAGGGGGAGGGGTTTCCAACAACATGTATAAAGGACAAATGGACAACACCAAAGGGGGTAGTAGGATCGAGGGTGGGAGGTGGGGATGGCTGGGGTGTGGGGAGTCCTGGGGGGGAAAATGGAGACAACTATACTTGAAAAACAATAAAAAATAAAAATATACTAGGATTATGATTGGAGATAGTTGACAACTTAAGAATATTGAATATTGAGTATTCTACTCTAGGAATGTTGATATTCAATTTATCTAATTTTTATAAATTTATTTAAATAAGAGTATCATTTTCTGTATAAAGATATTAGACAGCTTTGCTTCTATATTTTTAAATATTGTATGATTTTGGGGGCTATTATGAATAAAAAAGTTTTTTTTTCTGAATTTGCTTTCTACTTGCTTGCTCATGTATAGTATATGGAGATACATATAATTGACTTTGTAGTTACTTATCCAAATATTCAGTATTATAGTCCAAGCACATGCCTAGCAGCTACACCTTGTGGATTTTTGTTTTTATAGCACTGGAAGTTTCATATTTATATTGATATAACTTATGATACATACAGTTCTGATTAAGAACTTAATTGAGATGGATATCAGTGCTATGCTATTCCAGTCCAGGTAAAGCTTTCCTAGTTTCAAT
>PVKM010029711.1:0-17641 GCA_004027735.1 Carollia perspicillata | reverse complement strand
TGCCGTTTTGCCTGTCCTCCCCCTGAGGCTTTCATGTGTGTACAAAAGTAAAAATATGCACGTAGGGAAACTTCCTAGAACTCCAAAGCCCCAAAAGCTATTCTTTTCAAGAGCGATTATTTATAAACTGAGTGGCTGTAGAGATTAGTTTACTAGGTTATGGTTTCCTCGTTATTTTTCTGAGAGATTCAAGGTGGCTCACCCTGACCAGTGTGAAGAAGGGATTGGACTGTAGACCTTTCCTCTCACACACAGCATGGTGCTAGCGTTCAGCACCAACACGTGGCACTGCTCATCTTTAGAGAGTATCAAACAACGCTTTCACTTTTTTAATTCTTCTCCCAAATAGTTAATAAAATGCTGGTGTGGTCACTTGAAATATATTATCAACTCTTTTAAGGCAGGGACCAAGTATTACATGTATTTGTACCTGATCATTGGCTTAGTACAACATCTCACAAAATATTTGGGAAGAATGTTGGTTTCTAAAATTTGATTAGTCATTTTGCTCTGAGACTCCATGTACTTATAGGGGATAAAGAAATATTATTACAAATAAAAATAACTTGATTTTTTAAAACAGGGTCTTCAGGGTTAGTATTTAGTTTCACTTGGGTAAATTCTCAATTCAAAGTTCACACATATTAAGAGTTGTTTATTTCTTGTCTTCTTTTTTTTAAATTTTTATTTTAATTGTTGTTCAAGTACAGTTTTCTGTCATTTACTCCTGTCCCAGTCCACCCCCCCCAGTGCTCCCCACCTCCCTCCCATTTCCACCCCCTTTAGTTTTTGTCCATGTGACCTTTATGTTTGTTCCTATAATCCCTTCTCTTTTTCCCCTGAAATTCCCTCCCCTTTCCCCTCTGGTTACTGTCATCCCATTTTCTATTTCAATGTCTTTGGTTATATTTTGCTTGCTTGTTTGTTTAGTTGCTTAAAAAAATATTTATTTTTTGACAGAGGGGAAGAGATGGAGAAAAAGAGGGAGAGAAACACTAATGTATGGTTTCCTCTCGTGTGCCCTGTACTAGGGACATGGCCCGCAACCCAGGCATGGGTCCTGACTGGGAATTGAACTGGTGACCCTTTGGTTCACAGTCTAGCTCTGTATCTGCAGAGCCAAACAAGCCAGAACAAATATTCTTGTCTTCTTAATCTTGGACCTGTTCCAGGACTCTGTCTTTGAGCTTCCCTGTCCCTCTCAAGGCTGTTACCTCTGCAGCACTATGGAACTTCAACGTTCTGCAGAGCTTACCCACCTAAACAACTACCTCATTTATTTGTAACTTTCCACCTGCTTTGATATTGACTGTAGCATCACACCCAGTGCCTGCCTTCCCAAAGATGTTTGCTGTCTTTCCTATGCCATGTCTAAGGAAGCAAGGCACTCTCATTTGTGGTTGCAGGTTTCCCCAGATCTGCTTGGATGTTCTCACATCCCTATGGTCCACCCCCCCTTGTAGATTCTCATAAATGATCTCTTCTCTTGGCTTTCTTCTGTCTCCTTTCCATATCTCCACTAGAACCCAAACGGCTGTTATCATCCCCTGACTCTACTCCTCAACATTTGTCCATCTATTTGTCCATCTAGTCCTCTGATAGGTTCATGCTTAATTTTTTAAGGAATTGCAAAACTGGTCTCCAGAAACTGCCAGAATTGGAATGTAAAATGGGAATGTACCATTTTACACTCCCACCAGCAAAGTTTTCTACACTGATCATACTCTGATGGCGGTGACCGAGTTGGGAAGAAATTTTATAGAAATAGAGTTCTGCTCCAAGATTGCTCATTAACTAATTATGAGTAATTTCTTCAATGATGCCAATTTTTCCAACTCCAGTTCACAAATGAGAGTTGAATTTTTTTTTCTGTCTGAAGCTTATAACCAGATCTCTTTGATATCTTAAGGATCCTGATTTTGCATGAGAAGCATTTGTTGGGGAGAGATGAAGAGATATCACAATAAAAATTGTATAATCTTATATTTTTCTGTCTCTTCCTGATTACTATAATATGATGGCTAAGAATATTATACTATTTTTCTTCGTTTCTCTCATTTATATTTTTATTTTATGCAGATTGCATTTATGCACCTTTGAGAAAAAATATTATTTGAGCCACATGACTGAGCTAATATTATATTTAGAAGTATTTTATTAGGCTGCATTTTAATTTTATTCCATTTGTCCTCATTAAACAACTGTTTGCAACCTCAGGCATTTTTGAGCCAACTTTCTGACTCTGTATTGGTTCCCAGGCTTTAAAAGTTAAAGCTTATTTGAATGTTTTGCCTATGACTCATTTAAAAATACGCACAAAAAATCAACTTGAGAAATTCTAAATGCTTGGTGTGTACACCTGCTTTGGTAGTGTAATGTTTTGGTTCATACCCAGAGGAAAATATCCATAAATGATAACAGTAATCTTTTAGTAGTTATTTTCTTTACATAAAGAAATATGTGTGTGTACATACAAACTTGTGTTTTAGGGATATATATATATATCCCTAAAAAGCATATGTGTGTTATGCACATATATAAATATATATTTATGTATATATTTATGTATATATGGTATATAAATTTATGATGTACATATTCTGTCTAGAATGACATAAAGCTAAAGGACATCTCTGGTATTCAAACTCCACCCCTAACCCCCTCTCCCTGCATCCTTCTTCCAGTCCTTCTTTTCAGTCCTCTTCCTCTTCTACATTATTTCATTCAAGAAAGTAGAAGGACCAGGAGCAGGAATGAAGAACTAGAGGGGTGTGGGCTCTTCTCACAGCCCTGTCTGTGCTTTGCACCACGCTGGAGCCGTAGTTCTCCACTGCTCCTTTCCACACTTTTCTGGGAGGCACTAAGAAGTGAATGCAGACGCTAGGTTCCTGCCAGCTCAAACTTTATTGGTACAAGTTCGGATCATATAGACATTATTAATCTTCGCATCTTTTGTTAGGGGATTTAACAATCTATTTAAATTAAAGGATTGGTTTTGCTTTTCAGGGTCATTTTCTCGGTTTTAATCTGTAATTTGGATTTTGTTTTCTCTTTTTTATTTTTACTTTTTTATCACCATCGTGGTATCGTAACTGCTCTATTTCTTTCATCAGGTTTATTCCTCTCCCCATTATTTTTCCCCCTCTGACAGTATTGTGGTAGAGATCAAGATTGGGATTATATAAATAGCTGGGAAAGTATTTTTTCATTAACAAAAAGGTTTCCTTTTTGTTGTCTAAACTATTCAGAATTCTTACTTTGTTTTCTTCATTACTGCTATGTTCATGATGTGTTAATTTGAACATTTTCTTATTACTTGTCTTTATTGTAATCCTATTTTCAATTGGGATAGACCATGATTTCATTAATGATATCTACAAATATTAAAACCTCCACCTCCAACAGAATCAATTATTTGCCAACCAGAGAACAGCTGTGAGCATGAATTTTATACCTATTGTTTACCTGACATCAGTTTCATATATTTTTTGGTTGCTACTTAATTTTTGGTTTGGAAAATCCTGCTAATCAAGAAAACTTTCATAATGTAATAAAAAATCTCAGCCATGTGTTCAAGAAAAGAAAATGATAGAAAGTAGTATTGTTGAACACCTACTGTGTGTCAGACAATTGCTAGGAGTAACGCAAATGTGATAATTAAGCATAGGTTGATACCAAAGAATGTGAAAAGCTGAATAACTGACTGTTTAATTGTTCTTCAGTAGTTAAAATATAGCCTAGCCTGGGACAGAACAGTTTCTTAATCATGTTTAAGGGTTTCTATTGGTGCAGCACCTTAATATTTAAACTCCATCATAGAGAGTAATATGATAAAGGTAATATTAAAGTAATGTGATAACGTTGTGAACTTCATGGACAAACAAGCTAATTTAATGGAAGGAAGACTCTTCCTGTTTTTTCCCCATTATAATATTATGACCCTGGGATCATCTTGAACAAATTTGAAGTTTGTATTGCTCATCTGTAAAATTGGGAAGTAGTAGTGCATATAGTGACACTATGTACTAATTGTTTTCTTATCTTTGTTATAAAGATGGCCAAAAGTAATTGTTGGGATATTAAACATTTACTGTTATTGCAACCAAATAATCTGGTTTATGCCTCTTTCTTTCTTTCTTTCTTTCTTTCTTTCTTTCTTTCTTTCTTTCTTTCTTTCTTTCTTTCTTTCTTTCTTTCTTTCTTCTTTCTTCATTTAAGTGTAGTTGATATACAATACTAGTTATTGATTTCAGGTATACAATATAGTAATTCAATATCTTTCATCCTTATAATGTGATCACCCCACTAATTCTAGTAATCGTTCCTCACTGTGAAAAGTTATCTTAATATTATTGACTATATTCTCCTCACCCTTTTCCCCCACTCCCCCACCCTCTCTGCCCTGCCAGTGAGCGATACCTTTGGTCTTTGTTTCTACAAGTCTTTTTTTTTTTTTGGTTGTTGGATAATTTACTGGAAATGTCCTGATATGATGTGTATATTGAACAAAATCCATGACTGAATAAAGAAAATTGGCAACATGAAAGAGCATCTACTTTTATGTGTGGACGAACACACCTTGATTATGTTCTAGGGAAAGGAGCAATGTGCATTACTTGAGCTGGGTTCGAGTCCTTGCTCTGGAACATGTAAAGGTCATTTAACCTCTCAATTTCCTTACCTCAAAGAAATGGTGTTAATACCTGTCCTGCCAAATTTATGGTGACATGATTAACATTAAATTAAGTCACCTTCCATATCTTTTCTTTCAACTAACACTGGATAAGATCACCTTGAGGTATGAGTCTACGGGTTGTTCTACCGCAGGAAACAATGCTTCTGGTTGCTTGTAGTGTTTATTTTAAGGTTGGTGTTTATCAGTTACAAGTTTCTGAAAGTTTACTGTATCTTTTAGAATACCCTATTTACTTATTACTTCTAACTCTAGACCTAAATTCTTTTTTCTTCAAATAAGCAAAATATGCATTAAAATGTGAAGAGATTTAATGTTTATTCCAGAATGATATTTTGAGGTATAGAGCTAGATAAATAAGACTGACTTGTTTGGCACAAACAAATTTTGTGATTTTGTTTTCTTATTCACAAATGTTAATGAAACTTTCAAAAAGTGTCAGTTTTTTAAGATAAAAATGGATAACTTAAAGCCATCTATTTCAATCCTTGTTTTTGAACACTTTAGTATTTGTTAAACTGAAGTGTCTGCCTGTAAATAATATTCACTCATGCTTCTTGTTCTTTCTTTTTAATGTTTTGAAAAATTTAACTCTGGTAGAAAATACTGATTAACTATTCCAAAACTATTTTGATCATATTGCAAGACCCAAGTGGTACAGGAGTAAGTTCTTTAAGTTTTATATTTTAAAAATAATTGGATCTTTCTAATCCTAGGTGTCCATATCCCATGTGTTAGTTGGCACAGAACTAAGTAAATAAGCCTTTTTTGTATTCACATTTCAATTTCCCTTTAACGGTTTTGCAATCTATGTTTTCATACAGAGAATATGCCTGCATTATAAGTAGATGTCACTTGAGCTGTCATTTCAAAGATCTATGATAGGAATCTGAAAGTCTATAGACGATATTTAAAGTGGCAAGCTTAGGGTTTTGAAACATTTTGAACTGTGTTCCTTAAGACAGAAATGTTTATAGCCCCAAATTGATAATCACAACTTGTGGAATGCTGCTTATTAATATGAATTACATACATGTATTAATTTTATTTAAAGTTTATGAGAAAGTTTTCAAACAATATTATACATGCAGCATAAAAATAGAATAACACACTCATCTATTTCTGTGTGTATATAATACATACATACTATTTCATAAACATATTCTTTCAATACAGAGTTCTCCCAAATATATGTCATTCTTCTAATAAAAGTTAATGAAATTCAAAAGATACATGAGGTGAATGAAATAAAACTCTGGGATGTTGATTTATAATCCATGTTTCAATTAATTTGGACCACAGTGAATTTTTCTCTGAATAATATGTTTTAATGTATTATATCATTTTATGAATTATATTTAAAAACAATACTATATTGCTCTTGTTTCTTGCTGAAGTACACTTTATAGTGGCAAATATTTTAAACTAAATACTTCCCATCTGGGCCTGCCAAGGTGAATGTTTTCCTCACAGCCTTGACTTGCCGTTGCAGCTGATGTGAGAGTATGTCATGGTTGTTTTGACAGTCGGTCATCCTAATCCAGGGATTCGATCCCTGTGGTTTGTCAATTATCCTGCTAACCCTACAGCGAGAGCAACATTCGAGGCACTGAACTGTCAACCAATAACCAAAAAATAATGTCAGGAGCCAGAGAGGCGGGAATGAGATGGCAGATACTTTTGACAACAAAAGTCAGTGTATTATTCAGCATTTATTTTATTTGTGGGGGCTTGTAACAAATTAATTACTGAGAGTCACATGGTGACATGTCATCCGTTGCTTTGGACATTCTTTTGCATCTAAATTTAAAAAGCAAGGATTTGACTGCTTGTGTAAGTTTTGCTAACAGGGCTCTGGAACATAACTCTATGCTGAAAATGGCTAGATCATCCAAATTTAATTTGATTGTTGGTGATTTTTTTCACCTGCCTCATGTTTATTGTAATATCTTTAGGGGGGAAATGCACCTGGAAACTATGTGTGTACTCATGAAATTATTTGGAAAGTTACTAGGTGCCCATTGACAGGGAACTGAATATAAACAAGGGGGGTGAAACTGTGCCTTGTGTATGACAAAACACGCGTTTGAAACCAAGAATTTCAAAGGGAAATGTGTTTTGAACCACTCATGATTGTTAATAGTTTAAGGAAAGAAATAAAGGGGACTTTTAAGTGAATACAGTATCTGTCTTAAAATGAGAAAAGGATAATGAGGCTTTAAATCTCTAACTGCTTGCAAACAGGGCCCAATAGAACTCTCTAGTGACACCAGCTAAAATCTACTTAGGCTTTTATTCCGCTCTACTTCATGGCCTCTCTGCACTTTATGCATCAAGTCAAGTGCCGGCTATATGCATAAACTAAATGGCAGCCCATAATTAACAAATATAATAGCCTGGGATTTTCAAATAAGCACTTCCTGGCTATATGGAAACAAGGCTTTTTAGTTGTGTATGTTTACTCAGGAAAATGTTGAATGAGCCAAAGTTTCTGCTTTGTAAAGTGTAAAAATGTTTGAAATTTAACAGAATTTTGTGAAATTCTAATAAATAGTCAAACTGCCTCTTGGCACTTAATAGAGAACATAATTGTCCTGGTTTGAAAAATTCTAAAGTTACTTATAAAATAATGCCTATTTATTTTGGGCAATGCACAAAAATGTAAAGAAAAAAACATACAAACATAACACACATTCATAAATAATTACTTTTAGAATATATATATCAGAAAACAATATATCACATTTTATGTAGATAATTTTTTGTACCCAACCTTTTTCATTTAATGAACATAGTAATTCTAAATCATAGCAAATTCCTTGCAAATATAATTATATATTTTAATATATGAATATAACATAATGCAGTTAAGTAATCCTCTAATGTTAGATTTCATATTAGTTAAATTTGAAAAGACAATAAAAGAGTGTGAGGAATAACTCTTATTTCTGATTCATTTTCAGCTTATTTCTGATTTTCATTTTAGGGTGGATTTGTTTCAGGTAAAATTACTAAGTCAAAGGCTATCAATAATTGTATCATCTGGATCATCTGGGAGGACTTCAAATCTTATTTAAAGTTAGTGACTAGCATTTGAAATTTTCTTAGCTCCTTAATATATTGCTAATTTCTCTTTTTTTAAGGTTCTTACAGGTATAACAGATATGTAATTATTAGTCATTAGGGTTTCTAAAAATAAAAACATGTCATGGCTGGAGACTAATGTTAGGATGAAGAAATACTTATGTTTTACTCTAGGCATTGTTGGTTGTCTAGTTCTAGTGGCTGAATCAAAAACTAATATGGTGTATGACAGATTCCATTTTTGTGGGTTTAGATTCCACTTTTACTTGCTAACTGTATTCTCAGGTTACTTAACCTCTGTGCTTTACTTTCTCCTTCTATAAATGAAGCTAATATCATTGCCCATGTCTCTGGTTGCAGAGAGGGTTAAAGTGGGTAATGTACATGATCTACGTTATATAGTGCCTGACACAGAAGGAGCCCCCAGTGAATGTGAGCTGCTGCTATTGCTTGCATATAGCCATTAGCAAATAAATTTGTATTAGTATTTTACAAGCATTGCATTTATTGTGAGGTAGTCAGGAATAGCAAATATTTTCATTATGTACACAATGCCAGTTAAACAAGCTTTTAGATGTAACAATAGAAACTTCTTTTAAAAAGTAGAGTGGAGTACAGTAGTAATTATTCTTGCCTGCTGGGAAAAACAGAGAGGTAAGATACTAGTAAGTGTCACTGTTTGGGTTACGTGTTATGTGTGTTATTAGTTATACATGTAAGAATCCTCCGTTGGTATTATGTATGTAGCCCAGAGCTTCTCAAACTTTAATGTGCATATGAATCATCTGGGGATCTTATTAAAAGGCAGATTCTGATTTTGTCGCAAGTCTGGGGTGGGCCCTGAGATTCTGTATTTCCAGCAGATCCCAGATGGTGCTGATGGTCCAATGGCTGTATTGAGTAGCAAGTATTTAGAATTAAAAAAAAAATGAGGCTATTGGAGTTTAATAGTGAGTTCTTAAATTTTTAAAAAATATTTTCTTCCCTAACATTTTGCTTTGGGCATTTAGTATCTTTGCATGTTAATGAATTTGAATTTCAGTGTTCTGCAGAAGTGGGAAGTCAACACATTTATATAAAACTAATATCCTCAAAACAGTTCACAGGTGGGAGGAGAAGAGGATAAAAATCAAACCCAAAAACCTCTTCAGCCCTGATCTTCGGCTGTCTCTGCAAATATGACATGAATGTTTAGAGCCAAGCTGTGGGTGTTCTCACACCCGGCTGCATCTCGGTGCCACCCTCTCCACAGAATGGTGTATGCTCGTCCTTTCAGCCAGCCTCCGCCAAGGCACAGAAGCAGGGACTGCGTCCCGTCAATGTTGTTTAATGGTGACCGTGATAAGAACACATCCCGCATGTCAGAACCCGGGCTGTGGCTGCTTTTTGTTGATCATTCTCACCTGATTATCATAGACTGGGTATGTTGCCAAGGGGAATATAAAAATATTGGATAAGGTTTCCAAATCTTCATAGAGCATCCATTTTACATAGAGACTTGGTAAATTCTATTAATACACACTTGGTTCTTTATAGCATAACATTTGTGTGCATGTAGAAAGCAATATGAGAGCCGATGATAGGCCACTTCTGGCTATGTTCCTAGGCCCCGGGGGTGTTGTTTCACATTATTTTGCCATTAGGCTAATTTTGAGGGGAAAGCACGAAAGCTATTGGAAGGGAAAAGAACAAGAGAGGAAATCCAGGGAAGCCTATGATAAAAAATAACTGAAGTAAGTCAAAATACTTAGTTTCTAATCCTTGCCCTGCCACTCACCTCCTTTATAACTCTTTATCTCTCCGGGCCTCCTCACTTTTCTCTTTTGTATAACAAGCCACTTAAACTAATTTTGAGGTCCCTTGAAGCTCTGCCATTCTTCAATTTTTATGACTGAATTTATTTTGTATTGAGAATTTTACCTTCATACATAGGTAGCCTGTTGACTATTTTGTATGGTAGAGACTACCCAGTCTTGGCTTCTATGATAGCCCCCATCTGTGACGAGAACTGTCGATCATTTTGTGATTATTTCCACTGTTTTGCAGAGTCAAAGTCCTGCCCTAGTGATGGAGTTTCATTTGAAATACAATTGAGTGCACATGGTGTTGAAAAATATGTTACCCCACACACAATGGGGTAAGTCTGTAATCGAGAGTTACCCCCTAAGTTTAGGCTATCAATGAGGCACTGTAAACCACCAGAACAGCTACTTGACAATTTGTCACTCAACTTCAGCAAAACTATAGAGGAACTGCACAATGAATTAATGAATAGCAACAAATCCCCATGACAACATGTTAGTTCATTAAAATTTTATCAGCATTCTTCCTAAGGAAAGTGTGCCTTCTGTTCTATGTTGAGTTTCTTCAACATTGTTTTACAGCCAATTCACAGCATTCTGGTGCTTCAAAATTAGTTCCTGTGGAGAATGTGATGCACATAGACTCTACGTTGTGTCACACATGGGTCTCCTGGGTGTCGCCGTGAAACATTGCCTGCATTTTTGTGTATCTTATGGCTTCAGCATTCACAAACATTTCCCTACTGCCTTTTTTTGAGAGTAGGTTAATTAGCTGAAAATCCATCCTGGTGTTAATTTTTAGCAAATGTATTAAATTGCTTTTTATAAACATCTTTTTGATATTCAACAAAAAAGCATCGATTGGGGAGAATGGCAAAATATTTTTGCTTGCTGCCACAGTGGTATTTTCCCTCTGGCTTTGAAAAACAAATAGTAATGCACAAGCCTTGACATTTTCCTTGAATTTTTTTTTCTCTCCCTGAATATATTTTTTTATGTATAACCCAAATGCAAGTGGTCTGGGTGTGCCCAAATCTTTCAGCACAACAGCAAACCCTTTCCTTTTATAAATTAAAAAAAGCGCCTTGTAACCTTATCCTACAAGCAATAAGAAAATCAGCACAATTCCCAATATTTTGGTGGGGGTTGAGGGGATTACATAATTTTATTCAATTTCTTCCATGAGTTCTACTTGTACTGAATCCTGATCTCAACCATGTCTCTCCTTTTGTGAAAGTACCTAAGTGGTGATATATATCAAAGTCAGCCCTTTTTAAAATTTATTTACTTGGAATAACACAATCGGGAATTGGAGCAAACTCATATTTAGCTCCACAAATTGAGAATGATGATCATATGAGAAAGACCATAGACTCAGACCATGAATCCATACATGTGCATATACACATCATGAGACCTTTTATTTTTCTATTTTGGAACCGAAGTTGAGGGAATGATTTTCAACCTGCCATTAAATGTGTTTATAATGGACACTAATCATAACTTTCTTAATTAGTGCAATGTTTTATGTTGAAATTGAGCAAAATGTACCAAATAAAACTGTATATATGCCTTGACCTGAAAATATTGTTTCTAGGATATGCTAAAATAATCAGACATTTATACTAAAATTTATGCATAAGTATATACCTGACAATATTATTTATTACAATATTATTTATTAAGAAATAATGAAACTAATGTAAATAGCTAATAAAAAGAGGTAAGTTAACTTAATTTATTATATACATACATTCAATACAAGTCAGTCATTAAAAACAATCTGGTAAATCTTGATTTATTAGATATGCTGGGTTATTGGTGAATTATAGGAAAGTATAATATGATTGGTTTGTGTCCCAGAGTGTCAGTATATATGTGAATATTTGCATACGATAGAATCTGTAAGAAAAGACCACAGAGAATTAACAGTTTTTATCACTAGATTGTGAGATATAAAATGACTTGATATTTTTTCTTTATGCTTCTTTGGATTTTCTAATTTTTCTATGATGGTGATGGGATGAATGTTAAGTAATTTCTTTAAAAAATATTTTTAATCAGGGGAAAATGAGGATAGAAAAAGCCTTTCCTTGGGATGGTGGGTATATGATGCTGTGTGCAGGGATGTTTTATTGTGTTGTACACTTGAAATATGTATTGTTTTGCTAACTGATGTCACCCCAATAAATTCAATAAAAAGTGTTTTTAATCACAAACTTTAAACAAAACAATTCAAGAATCACATTTACAAGACAGTTAAATGCATAAAAATTAAATTATTTACACTGCTTATTGCAGGATTTATCAACAGTTTCACTATAGACATTGTGGGCCAAATAATTCTTTGTTGTGGGGGATGTCCTGTGTATTGTGAGATATTTAATAGCATCCCTGGCCTCTACGCGCCTGATGTTAGTAACGCCCCTAAGTTGTGACAAACAAATCTGTCTCCAGACATTGCCAAATGTCCCTTGGTTGGCAAAACAAACCCTAGCTGAGAAGCACTGGTTCATGGATATTGCTTGATTCATTGATACCATTCTTAATTGATCTGTAGAATATTTATCTTCTCTCACATGTTTACCCCTCTTGTAAAATTTTAGTTTTTCATGTCTCCATCTTGAAGAAGATGCTATATTTTCCTTTTTTCCAGAGAAGGTCCCAACTCAGAGATTGAACTACAGTAACTGACAAGCTGTGACTGGTTTAGATCACCGAGTCCGGAAGGACTGTCTGCCAATGAGCTCACCATGGCTAATTGCTCAAATCACAGCTAACAAGGAAGGACGGAATCCTGGTACCTGCAGATTCTACACCTTAAGTTTACCTTAACACGAACAAAGAAAAAGAGAACGTTAGGCTAGATCATTTTATAATTCGCACATTTTAAAAGTATTTTCTCTAAATATAGATATATTCTTATTTTCGACAATAAGGCTGACTCGAGTGAATGTGTAATTCTTAGGATCAGAAGACATGACTTTCTGTTTTGAGCCATGCTTACCTGTAAACATGACCCCTGACAACTCTTTTAATCTCTTTGTTGTTTGAAAATAAGGATGATTTCACAGCCCTACTTAATTGCATGATTATAATAAATAATGAGTGCATTTATGGCTTGAAAGTGCTGTGTAAACTGCCAAGGACTCCATACCCATTGGGAATTCATTTCTCATGGAGATTATTGGTGGCTGAGGTTGCTATGGCAACGTTCTGGTTTGTAATGTTCCAAAAACAATGCCTAATATATACATGGCATCTATTTACACCTAGAAAGAAAATAGGGAGCATTAAGGAATTTAACTTGAATTGTTTTTATTTCAACTTGTGTTTTCTGAATGTCTCTATACCCTTTGTCAATATTTCAGTACCTGTAGTAAAAGTTAAATTAATCTTAGATGGTGATAGATGTGGAATATAAAACTAGAGAAAAATAAAAGGAAAAGAAAGTAAAATAAAAGTGAATTCTTTAAAAAATAAGAGTACACAGAAATTAGAAAACACATGTCTGAGTTCATTTCAAGAATTACCAGTGTGAGATTTCCTCTGATAATTGTTTTCTCTGCTTCATTCAACCCTGTTAAAATGAATCAGCCAATGGGGCATCTGCCAAATTCCCCAGGAGCCTCTGCTGTGCTGTAATATCACTAAACAATAGAATATCTTTTTCTGACTAGCTGTCTCACAGCTTTTCTCCAAAACATCCCCCGTGGATTTGAGAAAATTATTGCAAACTAGCATCTGAACAAGACTGGAAGATACGCCAACTTCTTTGCCTGGTAACTACTATGCCTGCTAAGTTCAAGACTGTACACTGACGACTTTGGGAAAGCAATAATAAAATGATCAAAAACACCTACCCACCAACCACTTGATTGGATTTTCACTTATTCTTACTACTCAGTTCTTCAGAGTTAAGATACAAAGTTGGACTTTGCAGATATGATGCCTGAACAGAAGATGATAATCAATACTTGAGTAAAATGTGAGGTGAGTGTGTGTGTGTGTATTAACAATTCCTGGAAAAGAACAAGTGGGGTGGATAGTCTCAATATGGAATACATACATAAGCTAATATTTGCTATCTACCATGTGCAAAGGTGATACCACAAATCCTCTGATTAGTGAGAAAATTATTTTGAAATTATGTTCTAAGGACTGGGAGTGAATTTGGGATTAAATTCCTTTGCTTAGTTTATTTAGTCTTCATAGGGAGTAACATACATTTGAGAAATGACTGCTTGGTGGAGTCTTAGAACAAGGAACAGCTTAAAGATAGTCAATAGCCATAAACTTACAGATATATAAACCTGAAAGGAAGTTAATATGATTAACTGGCTTGAAAGTAATGGAATGAGAAAACTCAGTTTGTCTTGGGAAATGATTGGATCGGTTCTGGATAGCTATGTATCAGCAGAATATGTACATACCTATATAGGCAGTTGGCAATCAGTTGAAATTGATAGTGTCACATTCAGGAAAGAAAAAATATATCCACAGTAAAACTATATATAAACTTGACTACTCATTCTAGTTGGAGGTGGGTGAGATGGCCAAGGCCAAGGAGCAAGCAAGAATTCATCAAACTTGTCCAACTGTTATTTATTTATGTATTATTTTTTAATGAATTTTCTTTCACACGAGATCTTAAGCTCTGTGAAAGTAGAGTCCCCTGTAGTCTAGTTTACCACTGTATTCTAGTGCCTAGCCTAATGCCCGGGCCATGGTTTCATTGAATTAGTGCACAATAGTAGAGTTTATTCATAAGTTAGTACAGAAATTAGCTTCTGTTGTCATTGATTTTCAAGTGGCACAATCTAATCAAGAAAAAGATCTAAAGGTAATATTCCTTCTATGTTTTTTATTTGTGGGTTTGTGAGTGGTATATGGGTCAGAAGAAGGAAATTAGATATAGCTCTCCGTTTCAGGCTGGATGGGGATTTACTGTCATGAAGACCCTCTCACTTTCTGAGGGTCTGTGCCCCGCAAATTATTTCATAGATTGTATTGGCTTAGAAGAGAATGGTTTGCTTCTTTGTGGGGTTAGTCTGGATACAACAGGAATCTCCCTACACCAGAAAAGACTGTGAGAAGAAAATGCTGTTTTTCATTTTGCAGTGAGTGCTAGGTGGCCATTGACTGATTCATAGGAATTGTTCAGATGGAATGATCATTTTGGAAAATTAAAAGGAATGGAAACTGTTCCCGAGAAAATTGCTGGCCTAATTCCTAGCCTCTTGGTTGGTCTAAGTGGGGCCATGTGATTGAGTTCTGATGAGTGGGATCTGGGAAGAAATGATGTATGCCACGGCCAGGCCCGTCAAGAACCCTAAAACTTCTGCTATGCTCCTTCATGCTTTTCCCTGGCTGCTGGCTAGAGGCAGAGGAGTCAGTGAGGCAGCTAGGCCTTTACAAGATGCCAGAGACATAGATGAATGAGGGCATGGATGAGAGTTCTGTCTCCTCTATGACACGAGCAAGAGTTCAATCCTCACTGCATTTTAAAAAATTAATAAGTTAAGTGATGAACATATGAGTTTCTTCAGTGGCCTCTGTGTGTTTCAAGTCCTAATACATTAAATTATTTTCTTATATTGAGATGATTCCCCCTCTCATTCTCGCTTTTCTCTGAAAAACCTCTCTGGACATGTAATACAATAGAAATATAAGATATGGAAAAACTTATATTTGCATTTAGCTAGTATGTTCATACTAGCATTTAGCTAGTATGTTCATGCATTTAGCTAGTAGGCAGGGGGAGTTAAACTCTATATACTGTCACATCTCTTTTCCTCCTCCAGTGGTCTTCTTATTATAAACATTAATTCATTACTGATTGATTGTTAAATAAAATTTATACCCATCAGCTACATTGGAATGTACCTTGTTTTATAGTCTTGATGAGGAACTTCTAGCCAACTCAGGACTCGTCCCTAATTTTGAAACTTCTTTGAGATAACCAAAATACTTTTTCTTCTTGTAGAAGAGAAAAAAGAAAGATATAAGATGTGGAAAGAGCAAACTTGACTTTGATAGGGTCCATTTATACTAACATTGCACTTGATTGTGACTTCAGTTTAGAAGGATACTCCAAAATAAATTTTTACTTCTTTGTTTATTATTATTATTTAAGTAATATTCTGGAATTCTCTCTCTTTTTGTTTCACCTTTTACCTATCATCTCCAACTCTTGATGGGGATCTTACCTTATTGAAAGGTATTTTTCCTTCTGTATTTTACTCTATGCTCATATAATTTTTAAATAGACTTTATTTTGCTATTCTTAATTATTGTGTGTTCTTTTGGTCTTTTTTCTTTTCTTTACTACATTTTCATTAGTTCTTATCTTTGACAATTTCTGACTTGTCCATTTAAACCTACATGCTGCATTACTCACAAATATTTTGGTTAAAATATATGGAAAATTAATGTAAACTGGCCTAAATAGAGAAAAGAATGTCATAGACTGAATAATGACCCCCAATGACTTCCATATCTGAATCCCTAGAACTCGTAAGTACATTAGTTTATGTGGTAAAAGGAATTTTGCAAATGTGATGAAGTGAAGGAACTTGATATGGGGAGATTATCCTGGATTAGCACAGTAAACTCAATGTAATCACAACAGTCCTTATAAGAGGGAAGAGGAAAGCTTAGAATCAGAAATAGGAAATGTGATGTGTCAATGACCTCTGGAAACTGCAAAAGGTGAGGAAACAGACTTCCCCCTGAAGGTTCTGAAAGAAATATCATCCTGCCAGTGGAGGCATATACCTTGATTTTAGACTTCTGAACTCTAGAACTAAAAATAATAATAAATTTGTGTTGCTTTAAGCCACTAACTTGTGACCGTTATTTACAGAAATAATAATAAAGTGACACAGTGTATTTATTCGCTTATATCTGGTTCAGGTGGGACTGAATCCAGTTTTTGTGGTGGTGTGTGTTTCAGTTCCTGATTAGATCTCCATGCTTTCATTCTTGCATAACTCTGACAATGGAACATCTATGATTTCAGTTTAGTTATATTTAAAATGAAACATAAACTTGTGCTGCCTGGGTGACAGACACTTTATGGAATTTTATAATTTTCTCTCTTATTTGTAAACAATGCCTCATGCATATCTAATTCTGTATGATTTTCTTTTATCTAGTTTCTCAAAAGCCTTCAACTTTTCATAAAAATAGCACCTTCCTTTCTTTTTACTCTTATTTCATTAGTATAATCAATATTTAATATTTAATAGAGTTTTATAATTTCTATTATTATTACAATAAATTTGAGAAGAAACATTGATGACTACTGATAATTAAATTGTTAAACTAGACAGACCACACTTACAGTGTATGGTTACTAGTCACTGTTTTATTGAAGGAAAGAAGAGTATTAGTTAAAGCATAAAATTGGTTAAATATGTATTAGTTAGGACAGCTCCTATAGCTCCTTTGTCCTGGGTTGGTTTATGTGCCCATCTTTGACAATCCCTGTGGCCAAAGGAATACATTGCATATAACATTGCATGATTGCCCATCAGTGATTTCCAGCAACCTCTGTTCCCCTTGACTTCTTTACATGCTTGCCACTATATAAGCACAATAAGCCAGGTACTTGATTTTCTGTTTCTTACTGTAACTAAGGATAACCACGTGACCCAGTTATGAATATTGAGGTGTAAGTGAGAGTCTTCTGGGAGATTTCTAACAACTGTTTTCCTCTGGCATAAAACATGAGATCGAGTTTGAGAAGAGTATCTTTTCATTCCACCCCAGCATGTACTCTTCCCCCACTTCTTGCTTGAGGATACCATCATGTAACAATGATGCAAAAGCTAAGAGAATCTATGGCCTTCTCTGCAACATCTGGAAATTATAAAGCTGCTGAACTAACTTGGAATTAGTTACTTCATTATGATTTGTCACTTTTCAATGGTTACCTACTTACTTGTAGATGAGTGCTTCCTATCTGACGAAGAATGGGATACACTGGCACTCTAGATGGGGGTAGCACTTGCTTCTAGTGACGGGGAAGATTCAGGGTCTGAGGATGGGGGCCATGGTG
>PVKM010029710.1:0-17639 GCA_004027735.1 Carollia perspicillata | reverse complement strand
ACTTCGGGAGCGGCGGTCCAAGTGCCTGCTGGTCATGACCCGCAGCAGCCATTCGACTCGCTTCCTGGGCCATGGGCATCGATAATAGTGATCCGCGCGTCGCCCACTGTGGGTCTGCCACTTTCAAGTCTAGAAGCACCTCGTGCACCCTCCAGAAGAGCCTAAGGAGAGCAGTGCCCAGACCTGGGGAGTTTAAGGCCGTGGGGTTGGTGGAGCATGCTCGGGTTGCTAGTCAGGGTCCGACCACACGGAATAGAGTCCGCGGAGCCCGGCTCAAAGCACAGCTCGAAACTCTAGGAAGGACCGCGAATAAGGGCGCACACGCGAGGTTCCCTACCAGGGAGAGGCCTGGACCGACTCTTTCTCTCCGAGGATGGGCACCTCGCTGTGTGTTACCCGCGGAGACCACAAGTGCGCGGGCTGCAACCACCAACCACGCTTGCAGAGTTTCCTCCGCTGAGGGAGCCCGGGAGCACGATCCACCTCCATTCTAAGCCCGCTTCTATTTCAATTTGTTCTGTTGGGCTTTGGCCATGCCCAGGCCCTGGTCAGAGAAAGGACAAACTCTTTTGCTGGGGAACCAGGTAAACGTTGCACCTGGGAGTAAGTAGTTCATGCAAAGCGAGCCCCGCCCCTTCCTGCAGACCTAGCCTATCCAGACAACCCAACTTCAGGGCAGGTTTAAGACCCGTAGCATTGACAACCATTGACTGGCCCCCTGCTGCACACCTACCTCAACTTCCCTAGCAACTCCAGGACTGTGGGGCACATCCTATTTCTTACTCGCTGTGACCCATGGGGAACAGGGCCCAATGAGCCCACTTCTTGACACTTGGGGAAAGGGGTGGAAGACAACCTAGCTAGAACAGGAGAGTGAGAATTTTCCAATAGAATAGATGGTACTCTGCCAATTAACGTCTTACTTAAATTGCTATTAAAGCCCTATGATATTGAACCCAAGTTTACCATCAGATTTTGTTGGCTTCCACTTATGCACTGCCTTGCATTAATGAGAAGGCCATATGCCTCATTAGCCCTGTTTGGGAGTATATAAGATGTATGTAAAGAATTATAGATGAAAGGACAGATGAATTTTTAATATTCTAGCTATTTATTGACCTATTGCTTTTCCCAAAAAAATGTCCCTTGAACATTTGGGGGGGGTTACTTGATTGGATGCTAGAATTGAGAACAATTTTTGTCCTAGATTTTAGTTGTTATTTTATTGTAAAATATTATATTTAAAAATGAGTTGGTTTTAATTTATACTCCAACCAACTGGAATCAGTTGTTCCATGGGACTTTACATAACACACCCTGAAGTAGTAAAGAGATCCTCAAGCTTGAATGTATAAAAGAGTCACTTTGAGATCTTGTTTTTGTTGTTACCTTTCCTTTTTTAAAAAAATTTGTTTCACCCTGGCTGGTGTGGCTGAGGGGATTGAGTGCCAACCTGCAAACCAAAGGGTCAACAGTTTAATTCCCAGTCAGGGCACAGGCCTGGGTTGCAGGCCAGCTCCCCAGTGAGGGGCACACAAGAAGCAACCACTCACTGATGTTTCTTTCCCTCTCTTTCTTTCTCCCTCCCTTCCCCTCTCTCTAAAAAATAAATAAGTAAAATATTTTTTAAAATTGTTTCAATCATATTCAATATTATTTTGTATTAGTTTCAGGTCTACTGCATAGTGGTTAGATAATCACAGATTGTACTTTACAAAGTGATCCCCCTGATATTTCCAGTACCCATCTAGCACCATACACAGTTATTACAACATTATTGACTACGTTTCCTATGCTCTACTTTACATCCATGGGGATCTAGTTAAATGCAGGTTCAGTGGGCCTGGAACAGACCTAAGATTCTTCATTTTTAACAATTTCTCAGGTGATGCTGTTGCTGAAAGTTAGTGGATCAAATTTTGGGCAGCTAGATTATAGATACCTCAACTATCTACCTAAGACCACATCTAGAAATAAAACTCAGGAGATAGAAAAGTGTGAAGGAATTACCAAATTTTCCAATTAGTGCTCTCTCAAGCTCTGAATAAAAACATGTGATGTTTTAACATCTTGGTCTCCATACCTTTTCAACATGAGGGAATCTCTTAAATAGCCTGCTGACCAGTGCGGCTCAGTTGGTTGAGCATCCTCCCTGAAAAGCAAAACGTCACCTGTTCAATTCCAGGTCAGGGCACATGTCTGGGTTGGGGTTGGGGAGTAGTTGGTCCCTGGTCTGGGTGCACAGGAGAGGCAACCAATTGATGTTTCCCTCACACATCAATGTTCCTGTTCCCTCTTTTTCCCTCCCTTCCCCTCTCTTTATTTAAAATAAATACATTTTTAAAATAAAAATAAGTGGCATGCTTTACCCCTGACCCTACCAAGTCCTTCCTCTCAGTCCCCTGGAGAAAGGGGAGCTATTTATCACCATTAGTCAATTGCCATTCAAGGATGTGAGCCCCAGAACCACCAGACATTCTGATTTTTGTGTGAAATCTCCCATTTTTACAATGTTGGCACCTGATTCAAAAATTAAATGAAAAATTGGTGGGAACAACAAAACACATCTGTGGGCATCAGCAGGCCTGTGGAAACCAGTTAGCAACTCCAGAGAGTGTTATGCCTTCCAGGGCTATCAGAATCCTCAGCCCCCAGGAAACAGTCTGCTAGAGAGGGGCTGTGATGCCTCGAATCTAATTTCTCATCACTTGCTCTCCATCTCAGATGCTCTCCATCCTTCAGAGGCACATAACCTCCTTTGCCTCCATCTTGTCCTCTGTCAGTTCTAAGTTGATATACAGGCTTAATGCAATTCCTATCAAAGTGCCAGCAAGGTTTTTTGTAGGTACAGACTAGATTATTGTATTTTAGATATTTTTAGAGTACTATTTTAAAATTTATATGAAAAGACTAAAGAACTAGAATAGCTAAAACATCCTTGAAAAGAAAAAGATCAGTCTCCCTAAATTTAATTATTATTACAGCTATAGTGATCAAGACTGTATGGTATTAGCAGATTAAATGTAAAATGTAGAGCTATAAAGCCTTTAGGGAAAAACACAGGAGTAACATGCATAGAACTGCAAGTATCCTCCATGTCAATTAAGGAACAATAATATCATCCTATGTAATTGGGTATAAGAAACAGATTTCAGACTAGAGATATTCGTGGGGATGCTTCCTGGATTGGATTCTTCTCGGCAACACTAATGAGACCTCAAATTTCAGTTTATAGTTGCTATGTCAGTGACTCCATAAGTTCCAGGGGAGACAGTTGTAGAGCCCAGATCCTTGGGTTAAAGTTATATATTCACCTGATTCTTCTACCTACCTATGGAAGTTTGTAAGTCCCTCCAATGATCTTTTGAATTGATCTTGCCCTTCTGTGGCTCTTAATTCATATTCTGCTTAGGTCTTAAGACTGTGGACCCTATCAGACACCTGCAAACTTCTCACACACTTCTTTGGCCAACAGAACTGCCACAAGGACACAAGGATGAGCCTGAGTGAATCCTCGGGATCTCAGCTCCCTGGGTTTGGGTGTGACGACATCCTGACTACTGACGTGAGAGCTATATAGCTTCATCTTCCTGAGTAGTAGTTAATAAGTAACACTTAAGCTTGACAGGAAAAAAATCAAGAAATGGAAATATAATTGTGTTAGAGAATTAAGGCATCAAAAATGTCAAGGGACTCCTCTCTAATGTCCAGACCACAAGAATCACCTGCTGTTAGCTGTGCTCACCTGTCTCTGACAGGTTAAGGAGGAAGCTGGGATTGTGGTGGCCTCTGGTGAGAGAACTCACTGGCCAGGATTCAGGAAGAAATGGGGGACCTTAGCCCTTGAGTGCCTTTCTTACTCCTTGAGGGTTTGCGTGTGTGTGTGTGTGTGTGTGTGTGTGTGTGTGTGTGTTTAGGTTTTCCATTACAAAGTTATTCCAACCGTTCCGGAATGCTAAAATAGTCCTATTAGAACTGAAAATCACCCAGGTTCCAGAACATATCAGTTTCCTTCTCCGCAGATATCTTCCCGCTGTGGGATCTTCCCTACTGCGGTGGAGCTCCGCCTCTCCCTCCCAGAAAGCTGGGGAAAGGGCGGTGGCGTGAGCGCGCGCGTCCGCACCTGAGCGATCTGGGCGCGAAGCCGGGCTGCGGAATTTGGGAGGTAGGGCCTGGAATACCAAGAGAAGGGCGTGGATGGGGAGGGGCTTGCCCCGAGCCCTTGAAATAAGGCTCAGGCCTGAGAGCAGCTGCCGCAGTCAGGACCACTTGTGACCGCCCGGCTTGCGTCCACAGCCCTGCTCCCCGCGAGGCTCGCCGCAGCATGGCCACCCCCAAGCGGTTTCCAACGCTGGTGCAGCTGGAGCGGAGGGAAGGGGCGCTATTCCAGATGCTCAGTAACGTCACCAAGCGGCCCTACTGGCTCCGCTCCGAGTACCTTAAGAATCCAAACGCAGTTCATCTCGAGGCGTGGCTGGTGGAAGCGATCTTCGGTGAGTGGCCCGAGAGGGGGAGCCAGTGAGGCTTCCTTCCCCGACTCCTACCAGCCCCGTCCCCCAGGGTGACCGTCTCTCTGGGCAAGCCTCTTCCGTGGCCCCGGCCGCACTCCAGTGACACCCGCCGCCTCCCGCTCCAGTTGCTTTCCTTCCCCTCGTCCCACCCCTCACGGCCTCTCTCCCCCGCGTGCAGGCCCGGGCGGAGAGCACATCCCGCACGTCGAGTGTGTGTCGCAGACCCTGCTTCACGTTAATCAGTGGGACCCTGAAGGCGAGGCTGAGATCTTGATATTTGGTCGGCCTTCTTATCAGATGGACGTGTCCAAGATGATCATGAACTTGGCTTACTACCACCGCCAACTCCGGGCGCAAAGTACGGGACCGGGAAGAGGGAGGGGGACCCCGGGCAGATCGTGGGGGGCCTTGGGAGGGATCCTGATGCCTCCTAAATGTTCCTGGGCAGCGGTGTCAACCTTAGTCCGCTGGGCGTGGGTTTCCTCTTCCCAGGGGATCTAGAAGGCCCAGCTGACCCCGTGCGGTCAGATTTCGGGCCCCCACCCCTCGGCCCGTGCAATGACTCCTAATGGGGAGAGAGTACGGGGACACAGGTGCGGTCTCCTCACGCTGCTTTTCTTCCAGGCTCAGGGAGGACCGCTGCTCAGGAGTCCGAGACCGCGGCGACCCAGAACTCCCCGGACGCTGCCCAGGAGGCGGCGGCCCAGCGGTCCCCGGACGCTGCCCAGGAGGCGGCGACCCAGCGGTCCCCGGACGCTGCCCAGGAGGCGGCGGCCCAGCGGTCCCCGGACGCTGCCCAGGAGGCGGCGGCCCAGCGGTCCCCGGACGCTGCCCAGGGCCCGGTTCCCCCGTTATGAAGTCATTCCGGGGCCCGGGGTGAGAGCCAGGAAAGTTCAAATGGAAGCCTCTATCGAGAAGATGTGAGTTGCTCTTAGTTTCCCCTCCTCATGCTCCCCACCCCGTGTTAAGTGTTTGCAAACACGAATTTAAAAAGGCCTGACAAAAACTAGAACTTTCCTAATAAAGAATCAAACTTCCCTACAGTCTGTTGTTGATTGGCACATAGCGGAGGAGGAAGAGGTACCTTACTCCAGCCGCCAATATCCACTCTAAGGCTGTCTTGTATCTACAAGCAGGTGAGACCTGCTGGATTTCCAGCCTCCAGAAGCCGCAGTCTTCACTGGCAGATGCTTCCTTCGAGCTTCGTAACTGCTAGCACCTGGCTTTGCCGGGCGAGAGGCCGCTCCTGCCCATGGAGCCTGTCCTCCCCGGGAAACCTCTCCAAACCTGCGGTGTTTTTATTCAAAGAGACAAGGATCCGAAAACTTGGTTCCTATCCGGGCAGGCAGGGTATACTGGGCTGCGCTGCAAGCTGCGACTTCCCAGCTCGGGCCAACGCGGGTAAGGGGCGGTGAAGCTGGGAGAGGCAGCCTGGACTTGCTCTGCTGTCTTCCTCGAGTCTTGCCAGGTTCATCCGGCCTTCAGTGAGGTTTGACTCGAGCAAGACTTAAACAGTGCTTGTGACTCGTAAACTCAGCGCCCAGCTGCAGCAGGGCACTCTGTCACCTTTTAAAATTTGACTTACAGTGTAAATTTAAGGTATTTAACATGTTAATTTGATACATTTACATATTATATAACTGCCATTGTAGCGATAATTAGCACCTCTTTCAGGTTTGGCCTCCCAGCTCCTGGGGGCTTGGACACAGGTGCCGGCTAGAAGAAGGAAGCAAACCGTTAACAGCTGGGTGCTCAGGTTAGAAAACAACAGCAAGGCTGATCTTAGTGTCAGAAAACTTACATTTTAAAAACTCAAGGGAACCTACCTTTAAAGACCCAGGGGAGTGGTAGGTCTATCACAGACCCTTTGGTTACCACTAATAGATGATCACTGCGATTTTAAGTAAGCATTTATTTTATAGTAAGAATAAAGATACAAAGCAAAATTTACATAGGTTATTAACTATTTTTTAGAAGTGTCAAGAAAAGCCAAGGCACTTCAAGAACGAATGTCAATGTAGACTCAAATTTCCCGTTGAGGCTACAGAGTAAACAAGATTCGAAGTTGACCCCGCTGCCCCCTCTAGGTAGCACCCACATAACCAGAAAGGCAGATTCTCTCCTTTACAGGGAAGATTGCTGAGCAGCAAGTAGCAAGCCAACAGGAACATTTAGGACTCTCTGTGACTATTCCAAAACTTTCACAAAAATCCCCTACACACACAGACATCTGAAATGATTTTTGGGTGGGGACTGGTAAGATATAGTAAACCTCTGTGGTTGCAGGTTGGAGAGATCAAGGAAGGAAGGAAAGGTTGAACTTTAAATAAAAGCATTCAGTTGCGATGACACACAAAATTCTCTATAGATGCATAATGTTGATATTTTTTTTTAAATTATTTACTTGTAGAGGGGAAGGGAGAGAGAAAGAGGGAAATAAATATTGATGTGAGAGAGAAACATTGATTGGTTACCTCTTGTATGAGGCCTAACCCACTACCCAGGCATCTGCCCTGACCACAAATCTAACCTTAACCTTTCACCTTGTGGAAAGACGCCCAACCAAGTGGGCCACACTGGTCAGGCTGGTGTTGATTTTTTTTTTTTTTTTTTAAGGTATAGTCTTCACAACGTGGCATGAACCAGCGCCATCTGAGTTTTCACCCAATTATAGACCTCCCTACCTGCTCTCTCAAATGTGCTCTTACAAAAAAATCACTTTTAACAGTTTAACTTGTACTTTTCCATAATTGCACACACATTTTTTTTCTTCCAGCAGCTTGATGTCTTTATTATGGGTACACTTTAACCTTCCCCTTACTACTGGTTGATTAGTCTCACATATTTCTCAGATCCAAACTGCTGCACTGAGTTTCTATTTGCATCTTTGTGTTCATGTTGGAATGAGGTGGAGCAAAAGTAGGTTTACAGTTGTGAATATGCAATACATAAGAGTTTATTGTATTGTTTATTAATTGTATCATTTTCCATATAAACTGTAAACCTACTTTTGCCCCACCCTGTATTTCTACAGAGAGCTTCCTAGAAGTGAAATTGCTGAGTTAAATAATGAGCACCTTTAAAATTTACTGCCAAACTCTTATACAAAATGTACAAAACAGCCATAACAATATTTTTCCACTACAAAGTATGAAAGCTGTTTTCACTATACTTACCAAACTCCATGTTACCAATACATTTTGTCCAATGTAACTTTTTAAATTTTTTTTTATTATCCACCCCACTGTTTTAACCATGTAGCTTTACAGAAGGGCAAGCCTACTCTCAAAGTTCAAATTGGTAGTGTGGGTCATTTTTTTTTTCCCAAATGAAGCAACTTGTTAAAGTACATAGAAAAATGATTGAAGGATAAATGTCTTCCAAAAATATTGGTTTCACTAAGGTACACTAGAGTGCTTGTTTTATTCTTTAAACTACATGTGCATTATATATGCGTGGACATGTGTCTTTTGCCAATTAAAAGATGGTAGATTATATGGGAAGACTGGTAACCGAGGCCCAACACAGTCAATGGAAGGTTATCAAGGAACAAGGGCAAAACCTACAGGAGTCTAGAAAACAGGGACTCTTTTTCTGAACGTTTTTGCAGGTAAAATGATTGATGGCTAATAAAGAAGTCAGACTGAACAGTTTTTGATTCGGCTGACTAGAGGCATCAAAGAAGTTCATTGTTGACAGAATCTGTAGAAAATTTTGAGTTCAACTGTGGAACACACATGACAACCGGTCTCAACGTTTTCCTTCAGCTCCGCCATAAACCAGGTTGGCAGCACTTCCCTCGTTAGAATTTCTCAGCTCCACACTTTTGATCAAAATAGGCCTTTTAAAATATGACAAAGAATGGGACAAAAAACCCCAAAAATCAGATCATGCACCTCCTGATGTGATCAACTGAGGACACAAGATGATTTGTGTAGTATTTTTGCCAAAAAATATACATAACCTCAATCTAAGGGTGAGGAAACATCAAAAACAAAAGCAGGGTTGTAAGGGAGGAGAAGAGAAAACTGCAGTCTGGGAACAGCAAGCACTGCTGCACATCTTGGGGGCAGGGTAAACTGGTTGTCAGAAAATAGTTTAGTGTGGAGAGTCTGTCTTCAAGTGGGCTTACTAAAGCATACAAATTGAGTCTCCGCAAAACACTGAAAATTTAGCCACGCCCTGGCTTAGTTGGTTGGAGCACAGCCCTATAACCGAAGGATTTAATTCCAGGCTGGGGTACATGCCTGGACTGTGGGTTCAGTCCACCAGTCCAGATGCATAGAAGAGGCAACTGATGGATGCTGCTTGCATTGATGTTTCTGTCTCCCTTCCTCTCTAAAAGCAATGGGGAAAAAAGTCCTCAGATGAGGATAAAAAAAAATTTAGCAATGGAGCGTGTGACAGTCTATCTCTGTTACGTCTGCCTCTGTACTTCTGTTCAGACTTCAAATTTAATAGACATCTATCTGCACTATTTACTTTCCTCGGGATTTTTCTCTAGACATCCAGGAAAACCTTATTTACAGCCTTCCTGATTCCTTCTGGAGCACTTGTATAATCAGGTTTTAAAGACTTTCACCTGACAGCATCACCCCTTTAAAACGTGGTTATGATTAGCCTTGGCTGGTGTGGCTCAGCTGGCTGGAGCCTTGTCCCATGGACCAAAAGTTCGCAGTCAGGGCATACACCCAGGATGCAGGTTTGACCCCTGGTCGGGTGCAGAGAAGAAGGCAGCCATTAATGTCTCTCTCTCTGCACCCCACCCCGCTTCCTCTCTCTAAAAGCAATGGGGAAAAAAGGTCCTTGGGTGAGGATTTTTGAAAAAAGTGTTGTGATTATAATTGGAACTGCATTGAGTGCTTAGATTAATCCAGGAAGAATTGACCACATTTGTGCAACACTCTACTTTGCTATCCATTAATTCAGTTGTTTTTCCTTCTCTCCTTCTCTCTTTTGTCCTGTTCATATTCATTCATAGATATTTCAGTTAAAGAAATAAAGTTTCTATATTTTATCAGAAATAAATTTTCATTGCTCAGTTGGTTGAGCATCAATCAAAAAAGCAAAGGTCGCCAAAGGTCCTGGTCATGCCTGGGTTTCAGGTTTGTCCCCTGCAGGCAGGGATGGGAGGCAGCTGATTGATTGATGTTTCTCACATTGATGATTTCTTTCTTCTTTCTCTCTCCCTTCTGCTCTAAAAATAAATAAAACCTTTAAACAATAAACTTTAATTATGCGGAAGTAGGATGAAATAAGGTTTTTACAATCCCTAAGGCAAGTAAGAAAAAAACCACTTAAACAGTAATTAAAATGGTATGTAAGAGCTTGCTCTCCCTCCTGGAGGCGAACACACCCTCACTTTCCCTTCCTCCTTTTCCTACCCCACAGGCATGTGTCTCCTAAACTCTGAGACCCCATGAGACTTGCAACCAAGGGAGAAATGGGCAATGGCAGCTCATCCCAAACTAACCCCCTGAACCTGTCCCCAAGGTTCTCTTTCGTCTGACTCTGCAGTGAGGTGACAGCAGCCCTGCCGGGGCTCACTTCTTTCCTACAACATTTCCAGAGAGCCAGAGCAGCCCCACCCAGCCTCGGTCACCTCACTGCTTCTTCTACCCTAGGCCTGCCTGGTCTCGCCGCCCCCAGCTTTAATAAACATATGTTAAAAAAAAAGTATATAAGAATTTAACATAAGATCATGGAGGAAAAGAACAAAAAAGATGATAGGAAACACAGCAAAACGGCAGACAAATCCGATCATACTGACAATTACAACTGAATGGACAAAATCTTCCTATCAAAAAGAGATATTCCAACTAGATTTTCTTTAAAGCCAATGTCAAAAGAATACATTTTATACTATGTATTAAATGTTCAAAAACGCAGCTTCATAGAGACAGAAAGAACATTGGTTGCTCAGTCAGAGACAGTAGTGAAGACTGACTGCAGTGGGCACAGAACTTTTGGGAGTGATTCCAAAACTGGTCTGTGGTGACAGTGGCACAGCTCATAAACTTACTAAAAACATTTTTTAATTATACACTCAATTTTATAGTATGTAAATGTCGCAGGCCCCGGCTGGCAATGCCGGAGGCATCATGGATGAGACATCAGACAAATTCACACGGACTACCAAATCATGCAGAGGAAAAGGGGACTGCACGGCTACTCCCTCAAGAGGGGGAGTGCCTCAGAGCAGCCTGGCTACTCTCTCAAGGGGAGAGTGAGCTGACCCTTGCCTGGACAGCAGTTTTATTGGGTTTCTTGTGCAGGAATTTAGGTACAACTTATTAATCATTCTCAGGCAGTAAGGATTAAGTGATAGATAAGGAACCATTAGGGCTTATTCTGATTTAGGGTCTGTCAGCTAAAAGGCTATGAAATGTTGGAAAGTAAACTGTTTCTTGCTCAGGTCTTTATCATTTTACTAAGAGCATTCTTAGCAAAGCAGACCTTACAGGAATTTACATATCTTTTCTCAGGCCCGATCACCTGGGGAGCCCGCCCTTTCCAGCACAAGGCTGCACCGCCCTCTGTCATTGTTTCAGGCTTAAGTCAGGCAGAGCAGGCAAGGTAGCCAAGGAATTATCAGAGACTTCTCAAGGACTCAGGGGAGTCAGGCTTCCTCAAAGCCGAGGGGTGAGGGTCCATAGCCCCCAAGTCCTTCCCTGGGGCCTCCACATGATCATGCCTGTCCTAAGTCATTCCCCCCTTGGGGAATCTTATCCATCATCAGCTAACTGATCAAGCATTGGAGGCCAGTTATGAGAAAAGGAGCAGAAGTGACACTCCTTCCAAGGAGATAAGCTCTGTCTCCTTAGTGGCTTATGGTCCTGAGGTTGCTGGCTCAGCCTTAGCCATGGGGGGTTTTACAGCTCCTGAAATCAGCAGGCAGGGCAGTTCCCAACATGTAAATTGTAACCAATTCAGCAATTCATTTTTAAAAAAATATGTGGAATGCTTCACAAGATGCCTTGCCCAAGATGCCAATGTTCTCTTTATCAGTCCAATTTTAGTTCATGTGCTGCTGAAGTGAACACAGCAATTAAATTTTTAAAGTGTGTTGATTTTAGAGAAGGGAAGGGAGAGACAGAAAGAGGAACATTGATTTGTTCCATTTATGTATTTATTGGTTACTTCTTTTTAAACAAATTTTTAAATTATTTTTAGAGACAGGGCAAGTGAAGGAAAGAGAGAGAAACATCGATTGGTTGCCTCTGGCACACCCCTAACTGGGGACCTGGCCTACAACCCAGGCATGTGCCCCAACTAGGAATTGAACTGGTGACCCTTTGGTTTGTGGGCCTGTAGTCAATCCACTGAGCCACCCCAGCCAGTTGGTTACTTTTTTTATGTGCCCTAATGGGAGACTGAACCCCCCATCTTGGCATATCAGGAAGATGCTCTAATCAACTGAGCCACACAACCAGGGCCACAATTAAATTTTTAAAAATTGCAGTGCAATAGTACTCACACCCAAAGTCTCTGACATGAAAATTCTAAATTTAATCTCTATTGTATTTTTTCCATTACCATTTAGTCCCCTTATACCGGCCCCTCCCTCCCCCCCAGCAATCACCACACTGTTGTCCATATACATGAGTCCTTTTTCCTTTTTGCTCAATCCCTCCAAAAAATGAAAATTCTGACTGTGGACATAGGGCAATTGGAAGTCTGATACATTGCTGGAAGGAATGTAAATTGGTTCAGTCACCTAGGCAATTTGAACTTATGCACATCCTGTAACCCAGCAATTCCAATCTTAGATGCATACTCAATAGAAATGCCTATATATATGCACCAAAAGTCATGTACAAGAATTTCCATAGACTATTCATTATAAGCCCAAAGAGGAAACAACCAAAATGTACATCAACGGAATAGAAAACTACAGTTTTTTCATACAGTGGAACTATAACTACCTACAACATGGATAAATTTTACAATTCCATTTGTATTTAAGTCAGTATAGTAGTTACCCTTGGGGAGGATGCAAATGGATGTTTCTGCAGTGCTTGCTGGTAATGTTTTTTCTTCTCTGGGTGCTGTCTAAATGGATGTGCTCCCTTTATACTGTTTGATGAACCTTCACACTTCAGATGTGCATATTTTTTAATGCTATGCATCAATAAAACACTAAAACAATAGAAGAAAATATTTGGAGTTATGGGAAGGTACTTGAAGGCAACATATGGAAAGTGAAAATTTTAATATTTTAAGACTTTACACATTGCCTTATTTTTTTTATTTTTTAAATAACAGAAATTTACTTTCTCAGTTCTAATGGCTGGAAGCCTAAGATCAAAATGTCGACGGGTTTGGCTTCTCCTGAGGCCCCTCTCCATGGCTTGCAGACAGCTGCCTTCGCACTGCGTTCATGTGGTCATCTCTGTGTGTGTGCACCTGTGTGATGTCTCCCTCCGTATCCCAATCCCCTTTTCTCTTTCCCTCCTTTTCTTATAGTCATTTTCTGCAACCTTAATGAGCTCAATGTCTATACAGTTTGTAACATGGCTTTTACTATAATTGCCAGCTTTCTCTAAATTTATGAGGAAATACATTCAGGTAAACGGACTCGTTGACTGGTTTTACATTGCCTGGTTTTTAAAAAATACTGGACATGTATGCTTATCCTCAGAAAATCAATAATGCTATTTTTATTTTGAATGTGGTATTAGTAAATATGTTTTACTTTAGCAACTTGTTAGAAAAAAAACATTGTTTTATTCCTCAAATTATTGTGGATTCTTCACAAATTAAGAGGTTTATTCTAATTTCTCTTAAAAACAAGTCAAAATAAGAAATGAGTCTGAATTTGGCTGCACATAAAAAATAAAAGCAAGTGGAAAAGTATAGTTTATAGGTAAGAATTTGGACCTAGAATCAATATTTTGGTTCAAATGTCACAGCTCCCCACATCCTAGCTCGGTGACATTAGCAAGTTTACTTTTGTTCCAAGAATCCTGCTTAGGTGCTTGGTACAGGGCCTGGTATGTGATACAAGTTCAAATAAACATATAGATAGCCCTGGCTAGTGTGGCTCAGTGGATTGAGTACAGGCCTTCGAACCAAAGGGTGGCTGCTTGATTCCCAGTCTAGGGTACATGCCTGGGTTGCAGGCCAGGTCTCCAGTAGGGGGCGCGTGAGAGGCAACCACACATTGATGTTTCCCTCTCTTCGCCTCTCCCTTTCCCTCTCTAAAAAATAAATAAAATCTTTAAAAAAGAAATTTAAAAACAAAAAATATAGCTAATATTACCCCCAAATTCTGATAGATAGAATGACAGAGCAAATATACTTTTTTAGATATTAAAAGATTATGAAGGTAGTAAAAATACTGCATTAGCACACGGATGAAAGGGAACACAGAAAAACCGTATTAGATGTGGCAATAGTTTGCAAAAGAGCTGTTATAAAATAACAGATTGGGTGGCTTAAACAACAGATATTTTTCTCAGAGTTCTGGAAGGCTTGAAGTCCAAGGTGAAGGTGTTACCAGGTTTGGTTTCTTCTGAGGCCTCTCTCCATAGCTGCAGATGGCTGCCTTCTTGTTGTGCCTTCACATGCTCTTTCCTCTGTGCTCCACCTATCTCTGTCCACATTTCCTTTTCTATAAGACATACTGGGAAAAGGCCCACCCACAAAACCTCATTTTACCTTAATTACCTCCTTAAAGGACCTAGCTCCAAGTACCAGGTTGGCCAAAAAGTCCTTACATTTTTTCCGTATGATGGCTCTAGTTAAGATTTCACTGTCTTTAACTTCATTCGAAATTTTGTTAGATTGTATTGTGACAGCTGTCATATGGGCATACATTAACAAAAACCTATCGAAATTGGTGAATTTTTGTGAAGCCATTTTAATATTGAAGATGGGAGAAGAAATGTAACATTTTTAGCCTATTATGCTTTATTATTTCAAGCAAACTAAAAATGCAGCTGAAATGCAAAAAAAAAAAAAAGGGCAGTGTATGAAGAAGCTGTGACTGATCAAACATGTCAACACTGATTTGCAGTTTCTTGGTACTATTTGGCCAAATGATTTTTTGCTGTGGGGCTGTCCTATGCATTGGAAGATGTTTAACAACACCCTGGCCTCTACCCACTAGAAGCCAAAAGCGGGAGATAGATGACATACTCAAAATATCCAAGTCGATAAAGTTATTAGTGAAAATGAAAAATGTGTCTTTTATTTAAGGGAAAAAAAACGGACTTTTTGGTCAACCCAGACCCTTATATCTTGAGGTAATGGAGATAAGGAGTACAGGATCATTTAGTACTTTAATTTTGAATAATTTGGGGGAAATTGGAATGAATTTTAAGCATAACCCTCCTCCTCCAAATACAGTCTGAAATGTTCAGTGGTTTTGTAGAAATCCCACGAGGAAAAGCCTGCAAGAATATTTCTCAAATTTCTACAGAAGGCAAGAAAGCAGGAGTTCCTAAATTTAAAAGTAAGGGATGAGGATGAGGGAAAAAAAATCACACAGAAACCAATGACTAGTTTAACTGCATACAATAATTTGTCATATGCAAAAAATTTCAGAACCAAAGAGTAGACAATATTTCTTTTAATGGACCATTATTTGCTACAAAAGATTATACAGGTAATAAAAATCCTCGTATTCAGAGTTGTAAAGAAGTGCCCTGGCTGATGTAGCTCAGTGGATTGAGTGTTGGCCTGTGAACCAAAGGGTCACGCACTTGATTCCCAGTCAGGGCACATGCCTGGGTTGTGGGCCAAGTCCCCAGCAGGGGGCTTACAAGAGGCAACCACACACTGATGTTTCTTTCCCTCTCTTTCTCCATCCTTTCCACTCTCTAAAAATAAATAAAATCTTTTAAAAAAGTAGTGATAGGAATGAATAAAGAAAATATAAAAGCATTTTACAAAAATGTGAAGCAAAATAGGAACATGATCATTAGCACTTGTAATCAAAGAAGCACATTTTAAAAGATGTGTGTTTCAAAACCCTTGCAAACAGCTAAAATCCTTTATTGTTAAGGGGTAAAGAAACAGTATGAGTTAAATCAACTCTAACTTTGTGTCTGAAGTCACAGCGCTTTTGGCAATCTTTCCCCACAAGAGTTCTGCTTCTGAAAGTGAAGAAAGTGGAGATGGCAAGAGGTTGGGCTGTTTTGTGCAAATTGGTCATAGCATTGTCACTGGTAATGGAAAAACAAACCAGCCGGTGCAGGACACCTGTGCAGGCTGTGGGGCGAAGGGGAACAGAACACCATCTGTTGGTGGAGCTGCCCAGGATCCTCTTCTCTGGTGAATCCAGCGCCAACAGAATGATAGGCTGACGGCCTTAGCTTTCCTGTGGGAACCCACACCAATGTGCACGGAGGGAGGCTCCACTCCAATCAAAAGCACACTTGGTGCTACTCAGGGGCCAAACCAGCAGCAGCTTCAAAGTGTGAGCCTCAGGGCAGAATCACTGGAATTACCTATGGGCTTGTTAGAAATGCAAATTCTCGGGCTCAATATCCTGCATCAGAATCACTTGAGGAGCCTTAAACTGTTTTAGAAAGGTCTCAAGGTGATTGTTACACACATTAAAGTTTGAGAACAAATGATGCAAAATAAACAAAGAACTCAGAATATATTGACCCAGCATCTCTGCCTCCCGTGTATGAGGGCCTGACTCTGACCATAAAATTATAAAAGGTTGGTAGTTTCAAAATGGTAGAGACTAAGAAACAAAAATAAAACAACTACCCATCAGGCCTTTTACCTACCCCACACATCAAGACATGCATGAACAGTCAGTCTTTTGTAAATTTGTTTAATTTTAAGTGAGCAAAGTACTTTGTGCCATTGAACAAAAGGGGGAATTCATTTGTTTACTACAACAACATTCACATTTGCATCAAAATGATCAAACCACTATCCATCAAGTAAAAGGAAAAAGAACGCTGAGATGTAAGGATACTTGGCTTCTGTTGAACTTCAGTAGCAGAAGCAGGTCTGTTCCCCTACTGCTCCTGACAGTACTTATCCAACAGGAAGCTTGGCCGTCTGGGGAACTGAGGCACGTGCCTTCAAAAACTCCTCAAGTTGTTTCATCTTCTCATCTGGAAAAGCAAAAATTCTCACTGTTTCAAAATTACTCCGTCACCGCGGGGGGCGGGGAGGGAAGCGGGGAGAGTGGAGGAGTGGGGCTGACAGTATCATCTCCCAGGGTGGGGGTTCTGAACTTGGGTCGTAAGTCGCAGTGTAACCAAAGGGAGGCTGGCATGGGCTGCGATGGGCCTGAAGCCTCAGACCTCAGCTTACTCCAAGGTCCTACCTACTTGGGACTCCTCACTGAAGGATGCCCAGGGGCAGTGTGCAGCATACTGGAGTTAGGAAACTGCAAAAAGCACTGGGAAGATAAGAGAGGCTGGAAGGAAGCCAGGTATGGCCAGGGGATTCACCCGTGGCTCCCCCTCCACATGCAGGTTTCAAAGACCCTCACCTCGGGCACGATGTTCTCGGTACCTTGACGCCAAGCCCAGGAGCAGGCTCTTCACGCGATTTTGTACACGGGGCTGTCCGAAGACGGAGATTTCGACTAAGCTCCCAGAGTTTACTATGTCCACCGTCAGCAGGACCTGGTTCATCCACTCCATTTCCGGAACTGTGGCTCGGTCTGGGCCTAAACAGGAAAACAGAGACTCTGGGGCTCGGCACGGTCCAAGGTCAAGAGGGCCTAGATTTGAAGGGAATGTGATCTGGGGAAGGGAACAGCTGGAAGCTGGAATCATGGCGTCCAAAGTGGCCGGCGAGTTTGGGAAAGACCTTGGAGCGCTGCCGCGCCAGGCCCCTCTATGACGGGAGGGGCCAGGCCACCTGCACGCCTGGGGCCGCTCACCAAATATCGAGTCGGCCAGCCAAGCCTCCAGGTAAAACACCAACGGGTCTCTTAGTTCCTGCACAGGAAACCACCACGGCCGGGTGCGAATCCGCGGCAGTGACGGCGGCATCCCCAGCAGCCCGTCCAGGGACTGGGCAGACGTCCACTGATCGCCCCGGACCTCAGCGCCTGGCTGCCCGGCCATGCTAGGAGCAGCAGCCCCGGGGAGCGACGAGTTCGCGTTTGAGGGACTCCAACAAGGGCGGATCCTGCGCCCCGGTTTTGTG
>PVKM010029709.1:0-17863 GCA_004027735.1 Carollia perspicillata | reverse complement strand
ATTCTACTGTCTGCTGTTATGAGTCTATTTTAGATACTTGATATAAGTGAAGTCACTCAGTATTTGTCCTTCTGTAAATGGCTTATTTCACTTAGCATATTATCTACAAAGTTCCTCCATGTTGTTGCATATTGCAGAATTAATTTTTTAAAAGCTGAATAATAATTATACATATAATTATATATATTCCATTTTTTAATCTATTCATCTGTCCTTGCAACTGTAGGTTGTTTCCACTTCCTAGCTATTGTAAATACTGGTATAATAAGCATGGGGTGCTAACATTTCTTCAAGATCCTGACTTCAGTGTAACGTAAGTCCTGAAATTGTAAAACTCCTGGAAGAACACATAGAAGAAGAGCTACTTGACATTAGTCTTGGCAACGATTTCATAGATATGACACCGAAAAGCACAGACAACAAAAGAAAAAACAGATAACTGGGATTTCTTCAAGCTAAAAAGCTGCCGCACACAAAAGAAAAACCAGAGTGAAAAGGCAAACTATGGATCATGAGGAAATATTTTTAAACCTCATATCTGACAGAGTTCATTTTTAAAAAACTGGTGAGGGGAGACTCCAGCAACTCAATAGCAAACAAACAACAACAACAAAACAGTAATAGAGTTTAAAAATGGGCTAACTACTTGAATAGACATTTCTGCAGAGGAGACATATGAATGATCCACATAGATATGAAAAGATGCTCAACATCAGCAATCATCCAGGAAATGCAAATCACAAACCAAGGTGAGATATCAGTCTTATCGGACCAGGCTCAGGACTGCTGGGTCAATGGGTGAGATATGTCTCCCTTTTTCTTTTAGCCTCCCGTATTAAGTTCTTTATTAGATTGTAATGGTGAGGGCCCTTCTTCATTTTTCCTCTCACCCCTCATTCCTTGCTGCTAACTAACATTATTGCAAACAGTTTCTGTAAAATGTTATCATAGATATTGAAATGAAATATCTTCATAATTAAATCATTGTATTTGCTTTTTATTTTTAAACACAATAATTCTATAAGATAAAGCCTCTTTTGTATTTGGCCACAGTCTGTTATTAATGCTCAAGGACAAATTTCTGGAGTTGGACTTCATTTCAAATTTTCTTTTTTTACTTTTAGCTTTTTTTCTGTGCTATAACATAGGCCTTCTGTTTGTTTTATCTATATCATTCTTGTCTCTACATAATGTTTACAATGAACTTTAAAAAATATTTCACAGTGTGATTCATTTTTTTCTGAATGACTCCTACTTTGAAAAGACATAAATTTGGAATAAGTCTTTGGAAAAATGTTTCATTTTATTCATTTTTAATTTAAACTTTATTGTATTTTTCTCCATTACCATTTAGTTTCCTTATACCCCTCTCCTCAGCAATCACCACACTGTTGTCCATGTCTATGGGTCTCTTTTCCTTTCTGTTCAATCTCTCCATATGGTTCCCTCAACCCTCAGCTGTCATTCTGCTCTCCATTCTGCTCTCCATCTGCTCTCAAAAAATTTTTTGACAGACTTCTGGCCAAGATGGAGGCATAGGTAGACATACTGTGCCTCCTTGTAGAACCAAAAGAAGGACAACAACAATTTAGAAACAAAAAACAACCAGTACCTACAGAAAATTTACCTGTATGGAAGTCCGACAACCAAGGAGTTAAAGAAGAAACATTCATCCAGACTGGGAGGAGAGGAGGAGTTGGGCAGAGAGGGCTCACCACAAAGTGGTGGCTGGCAGACCCAGTAAGGCAGTGGATTGTGGAGGGTAGCAGAGCACAAGGCGGCTGACAGACTGGTTGGTCCCACATTCGTACAAAGATAAACCAGGCAAAACTGAGGAGCAAGACAGACCATGCAACCCAGGGCCTCAGCAAGGGGAAATAAAACCTCAAAGCACCAATTGAAAATACCTGTTGGGGTTGAGGTGCCAGGAGAGACTCCCAGCCTCACAGGAGAGTTCGTTGGAGAGACCCATAGGGTCCTAGAATGTACACAAGCCCACGCATCTGGGAATCAGCACCAGAAGAGCCTTATTTGCTTGGGGGAAGTGGGAGAAGTGACTGAAATCCAGCAGAGAGTGTAGCAAATGCCACTGTTCCCTCTAGGACCCCTCCCCCATATAGAACATCGCAACCCAGCAACTGGGTTGCCCTGCCCCAGTGAACACCTAAGTCTCTACCCCTCACTACATAAAAAGGCATGCAGAGAAAAAAAAAAATGGCCCAAAAGAAAGAATAGTTCAAAGCTCCAGAAAACATACAACTAAGAGACAAAAAGGTAGCCAACCTATCAGATGCACAGTTCAAAACACTGGTAATCAGCATGCTCACAGAATTAGTTGAATTTGGTCACAAATTAGATGAAAAAATGAAGGCTTCTCTAAGTGAAATAAAGGAAAATGTATAGGGAACCAATAGTGATGGGAAGGAAACTGGGACTCAAATCAATGGAGTAGACCAGAAAGAAGAAAGAAACATCCAATCAAAAAAGAATGAAAACACAAGAATTCCAAAAAATGAGGAGAGGCTTAGGAACCTCCAGGACATCTTTAAATGTTAAATGTTAAAACATGTTAAAAACATCTGAATTATGGGGGTACCAGAAGGAGAAGAGAAAGAGCAACAAGTGGAAAAGTTATTTGAAAAAATAATAAAGGACAACTTCCCCATTCTGACAAAGGGAATAGACTTCCAGGAAGTCCAGGAAGCTCAGAGAGTCCCAAAGACGTTGAACCCAAGGAGGAACACACTAAGGCACATTGTAATTACATTAACCAAGATGCAAGATAAGGAGAGAATCTTAAAAGCAACAAGAGAAAAGGAGACAGCTACCTTCAAAGTAGTGCCCATAAGACTGTCAGCTGATTACTCAAAAGAGATCTTGCAGACAAGAAGTGGCTGGAAAGAAGTATTCCAAGTCATGAAAGGCAAGGGCCTACATCCAAGATTGCTCTATCCAGCAAAGCTTTCATTTAGAATGGAAGGACAGATAAAGTGCTCAGATAAGGTCAAGTTAAAGGAGTTCATCATCACCAAGCCCCTATTATATGAAATGTTAAAGCAACTTATCTAAGAAAAAGAAGATAAAAGACATGTACAGTAAAAAGACAGCAAACTCACAATTATTAACAACCACACCTAAAACAAAAACAAAAAAATAAGCAAACAACTAGAACAGAAACAGAATCACAGAAATAGAGATCACATGAAGGGTTAGCAACAGGAGATTGGGAGGAGGAGAGAAGGGGAAAAGGTACAGAGAATAAGTAGCATAGAAAATAGACAGTGGGAGGGTAAGAATAGTATGAGAAATGTAGAAGCTAACGAACTTATAAGTATGACACATGGACATGAACTAAAGGGGGAGGAATGTGGGTGGGAGGGGGTATGCAGGGCGGAGGGGAGTGAAGGGAGGGAAATGGGACAACTGTAATAGCATAATCAATAAAATATATTTAAAAATTTTTTTGACAACAGTGGCACCAAAGGTTAATTATTATGTCTCTGTAAAGTGTGGTGAATCACAATAAAGTCCTCTCCTCCTTTCCAAGTCTTACCAGATGTCTCCATCTATAACCCTTTGACATTTTGCACATGGCGTTCTCTGTGCCAGAAATAACTGCTCTCTTCTCTTTGAATGGAAAATCCTAACTTACTTACTAGTATTAGGTTCAGCCTTGTGTTATGCCCCACCCTGGACAATTTTTATATAGACATGCATACATATATATACATATATACATACATACATATGTATATAAAATAATATACACCTTTACAAACACTGGAAAATTTGTAATTATTCTATTCAGCTGCTCACTTAAAGCCTGCTTTCCCTGGCAGGCCATGAGCTCCATGATGTCAGATCATTTCTTTCCTTGCTCATTTTATTTCCGGAAGCCAACACTAAATATGACATGTCATCTATAATATCAGTATATATATGATGAATGCAGATATAAAACTTTAATTTTAAGGAAGTAGTTTTCATAAGATATAGAAACCTAGAGAACAATGATGTCCAAATGCTAAAATATACACATAAAAAGGCCCAAATTTTCATATTTCTTTATAGGTAGCTTTAAACATAATTTATGACTAAGATGAATTCATGCTGCCTTTATACTAGTTGAATAATTCTGAGCAATGGGTTACTAGATGAAAAAAAACTTTAGCTTCCTTACCTCTAAAATTGGGAAAATAACCTTGCACATTGTTGAGGAGGAGGCTATTATGAGCATTATATGGGTAATGTATGTAAGTACTTAATATCATGTCTTCTGTACAGTGCTTAACAGAAAGCATCATTATTATTCTGATCAATGCCATTCAAGTGTCAATATGTTACATGGATAATAATGAACTCCTGACTCTGACTTTATTAGGAAAGATATGCTTTAATGAACAGTTAAGTAAGAATGGGATTATAAAGAAATATAGTATAAGCACCTTTCTTTGAGAAAAGAAAAAAGTATCTATTTTATTCTATCACAAAGTGTCAGTAAAGAATTCAGTGAATGAATACCACATATATTTTATCTAAAGAATAAAACAGTTTTGTTCAGGTGCTGAGAACTAGCAAAATTATTGCATTGGAAAAACAAGGGTATTTTAGAGAGAAAACTATGAGCAACACAAAGTATTATTCTCAAGTGAACTGACCCCAGATTTCTTCATGGCAGGCTAAGTGATGTAGACCTTATGGTCAAGCACTGAGCATAAACCCAATTACCATTATCCAAGAAATGTGACTGGCACAAATATTTTAGAAAAATGTCAATAAAGTTTAATAAAACAATAATTAAATGACTCACATGAGAAGTGTGGTTATTAGTTCTTTTGTTGTTTATTGTTGTCATCGATAAAACATATTATCTCAAAATGTAGAAGCTTAAAATACTATGATTTCACCTATTAGAGGCACGTGATCAACAAAACAAACAAGCAAGCAAAATATGAACAGAGGCATTGAAATAAAGAACAGACTGATGGTAAATGGAGGGTAGGGGAGAGGGGATAACGAGGGAAAGAAGGGGAAAGGTCATCAGGGAACATGTACAAAGGACCCAAGGACAAAGACAAAGATGGGTAGGTGTGAGGATGGGAGGTGGGAGTGAGTTGGGAGGGGGAGGAAAAGGGGGAAATAGAGACAACTGTGTTTGAAAAACAATACAAAAATAAAATAAAATAAAATAAAAACTATTATATGCCCACCAAAAATAAAAAAATAAAATAATAACTATTATGCACTGTTTCTAGGGTCAGGAATTCAAAAGCAGCTTTGTCTCTGGGTCTCATCTTACTGTGACTGGAAGATCTACTTCCTACGTAGCTCACCCACATGGATGTTGGCTGGAGGCCTCGGGTCTCTCTCATGGGCACCTGTTGCCAGCACTATTAGATCATAACGGTAGCTGGCTTCTCCAGACCCAGTGACCCAAGAGAGGAAGGTCTATGCCGCAGTACGTTTTATAACCTTGGAAACCACACTCTGTCATTACGTCAACATTCTATTGGTCACACCAGTCAGCTCTCTGTAGAATGGAAGGGGATCACACAGGGTGTGCACATCAGGAAGCAGAGGTCAGCGGGAGTGACCACAGTGGAGCCCGTTAGCTATCACAGCTCTGACCAAATGCAACTAGTCTTGTCCTACCGGACACCATGAATTCCAGTCTACTAAAATTACCTTATAAAACGAGATACTATAAATTACTTTAAGATGACCAGTAGGATAAGCAACATGTTTCTTTGCACTCATATTTGATAGTCTTAAATCCTCAGTATCCCATTCTTCTACAAAAATCCACTCAGAATTAAGAGAGTTAAACATTTTAACTTGTTCACAAAAAAGGAAAAAACCCTCAACAGCTTGCCACTATCAATAAGACCAGTCACATATTATTAGTTTTCATCCACATAACTGAACCCGATAAAATAAGGCACTGAGGTAGATTCATGCTTTGTATTCACAACTCAGTGTGTACTTATACTGGACTGACTATTAGAAGGTGCTTCTGTGGCCTTACGACAGGTGACCCTTCCTAACTCACTCAGGCTAGTGATAGATTAAATCTCTGGGTCGATTATTAACTTCCATTAAGAACACAATATCTCAGTTCTTAATCTCTGATTGGTTTAGAGATAATTACCTGACAACTATAGGACGAAGATAATGAGATTGACAGCTTTCCATCCTAGCTAAGTAGAGTCTTGGTATTTTTTTGTTGTTACTTTTCATTCAATATTTCAGAAAGTGAAAATTCAAACAGATTCCATTACATCCTAAGAAACAGTCTGAATGGGTCTAAAACAAATGTTTCACAAAATTAAGGTTGGTCATTGAGCCTCAGAAATCCCACCTAATTCATTCATCACCTTGTCTGTCAGAGTGCTCATCCCCGTGTTGATTTAGGGTGAGGTGCTGCTTCGGATACAGCAACTGCTTGATTTATGGGTCTCCCACTTCTAGGGTAAAAAAATCTGGCTTGCATTTATTCTTATTGACTTTCCACTGTACAATTTTCTTCAAAAGTGTTTCTTCAGTATGGAACCATTGAAGAATAACAACATATATCTCAGAGTCAGGTATTTCTTTAGGATCTATAAATATTACACTGCATGCTTCTGGATGCAAGCATATTTGTTAAATGGCCCATTTTCTTTCAGTTAGTCGTCTGCTCTAATGCTCTGGTGCCACAAGATGTGAAGCATCTGTTACTATTCATCAGAGGCTAAGAGGATTTATGGCTTTTCATTAATCACCTGGAAGAGAAACTATTTACTCCCTTAAATGTCAGATCCTCTGTGATTACAAAGTGCGCATGAAGTGTGGGGATACAATTTCAAGAGAGTGAAGCACAAAAGCAAGTAAATGTCTGACAAATAAGCAGCCGAAAGGAAAGCATGTCACATCCCATCCCAGGAGGCCTCCCAGATCTTTGATTTTGTAATTGCTTCTGAAGTCATAAGACAATGATATATTAACTCTATCACTTTTCATTTCATTTTTAGAGCTGCTACAAGTATGTGACTCTTTAAAGTATTTTCAGCATTTAAATAATAACTTTATTGGGAAAAATGTAAGTATGGAAGCTGTGTCCTTACATTTAACATCGCTACAGATTTAACTATTGGCTACTTCCCTTTTATTTAACATTGTGATAAATTGTTTTGAGAGGTCGTACGAACACAAACATATACCCCACAAAGACACACAAGTCTCTATGGTAGATGAAACTTAATATGTTTTAAATACAAAAAATAAGCTAACAATAAAACAAAGTAATCATGACAATAGTATTTCTTACTTTATAAAACAATATTTTACCAAGTGAGATTTTTTTTCAGCTACGCACAACTGGTTACACGTTCAGAAATCAATTAAGGTAATCCATTAAATTAACAGGCTAAACAAGAAAAAAATATTATAGGATTATATCAATAAGTGCAAAAAATGTTATATGAAAAAAATCGCCCACATCCATTTATGACATACACTCCCAGAAAACTACGAACAGGGATAATGTCCCCAACTTGTTAAACAATAACTAGACTTACAGCTTCTGTGGTATTTTAGAAGCAGAAGTTAGCAAAACTCTTTGTCCACAGGTGATAGGATCATCCCTTTACAAAATTCCAAGTATTAGAAAATAAAACAGAATAAAAAAAGCTACTAGAACTAATTAGAAAGTATAGCAAGATTTCAGGATATAAGGAAAACATGCCAAATTTAATTGCTTTCTTATAACAAGCAATGGATAATAGTAATTTTAAATTAAACACAATTTCATTTACATTAACACAAAAAAGAGGGGGAAAGTACCTAAATTTAACAATATATGTACCATGCATATTTGAAGAAAAGGAAAAACTCTATAAATGACTCCAAGTAGATTTAAATAAATGCAGAGTTATTCTAGGTTCATGGATGGTAAGATTCAATGTTGTTAATATGTCAGTTTTCCCATACTTGATATGTCAATCCATTGCAATCAATCCAAATGAAAACTACAGGAAGTTATTTTGTGAATTATCATCAACTATTCTAAGGTATGGAAAAAAAACAAAAGATCCAAAATAATTTTTTAAAAAATTTGTAGAGACTGACACAACCTGACTCAAGACTTGATAGAAAGCTTTCCTAACAATGACCCCATTGTAGTATTGGTAAAATAATGAATAAAGCAGACAAATTGGGCAGAATGAAGAACTCAGAAATAAGCCACACCAACAGAGTCAATTAATCTTTGACAGAGGGGTCAAGGTAGGTCTATAAGAAAGGATCACCTCTTCAGCAAATGATCCTGGAACAACTAGACACACAAGTGTAAAACAATGAATATAGATATAGACCTTACATCTTTAAAAAAAACACTCCACGTGGATCATAGACATAAATGTAAAATGCAAAACTATAAAACTTCTAGAAGAAACAATAACATTTCAGTGCTCTCGGGTTTGGTGATGATTTTTTGTTTTATTATTTTTAAGTATTCTATTTGCTTATTTGTTACAGAGAGTGGAAAGGAGGGGAAGGGGGGAGAGAGAAAAACATTGATCAGCTGCCTTTTGCCCTAACCAAACATGCAATGTAGGCATGTGCCCTGACCTGGAATCAAACCAGAGACCTTTTGTTTTGTGGGATGAAGCCCAACAGGTAATGGCTAGGTAAGGACTTTTTAGATACAACACCCCAAAAAACAAACAAACAAAAGCACCGCAATCTATCAAAGAAAAAAAAGATAAGTTAAACATTTTTAAAAACTTCTGCTCTGCGGAAGATAATGTTAGAGAAGCCACAGATTGGGGGAAATTTTTTGTCAAAACAATTATCTGAAAAGGGACTCTCATGCAAAATATGCAAGTAACTCAGAAATGAGTAATTATAAAAAATAAAAATGGATAAAGTTCTGCACAAATATTTCACCAAAGCAGATATATAAATGGCAATAAGTATATAAAATGCTCAATGTTATATATTAGGGATTTGTAAATTAAAACATTTGAGATGTCACTATTAACCTATTATGGCTGAAATTCCAAATACTGACAGTGCCAAATGCTAGTGAGCATGTGAAACAAAAAGAACTCTTGTTTGTTTCAGGTGGGAGGGCAAAATGGTAGAATTACTTTAGAAGACAATTTAGTAGTTTCACAGAAAGCAAAACATAGATTTATTGTACAATGCAGCAATCATGCTACTTAATATTTAGTCAATGAAGCAATAATTTATGTCCAGACAGAAGCCTGAACAGGAATGTTTACATCATCCTTATTCACAATACACACACATATAGTTTCTGAAAAAAATGAATGTGTTGTCTTTCTGGAAGATTGTAACCAAAATGTTGAAGAATTTAAATCATAAATAATAACATATTAAGCACATATTGAAATTTTTCATTGCAAGTGTTATCAGGCAGAATGTATTAACTCCATTTTAATTGACAAAATTTGAAAGCAAACGAGTTGTAAATGAGCAGGTGGATTAACACATTATGGTACACGCACATGTACCATAATGTACACACATGTACGCACATTGTTCAGCAATAAAGAGAAATGAACTAGTAAGTGATGAAAGGGCATGGAGGAACCGTAAGTGCAGAGAACTAAGGGAAAGAAGCCAGTGTGAAATGCTACAGACAATAGGACTCCAACTATATGACATTCTGGAGAAAGCAAGACTATAAAGGCAGTAAAAATATCACTCCAGCGCTTCAGGTGAAGGGGAAAGGATGAATATTTGGCACCCAGGACGTTTTAAGGAAAGTGAAATTGTTGTGTCTTATGCTGTGATGATGAATAAGTAAATAATGCATTGGCCAAACCAAAAAGTATACAATGAAAATGATAAACCCTAATATCAACTCTGGATTTAAATTAAGATAATGTATCAATATTGGTTTATCATTCATAACAAATGCATCACGTTGTCACAACATGTTAATAATAGGGATGTATGTAGGGAAAGAGAAGGAAGAATATGAGAAATCTTTGTCCTTTGCCCATTTTTCCCGTATACCTACAACTTCTCCAAATAATAGTCTCTTGAAAAAACCAATTTTATTCTTCTCAATACTAAGGCTGTAAAAGAATACATTTGAAGAATTTTATTATAAAAATAACAGGGTAGTGAGGAGATACCTATTTGTCCTTACATGTATAATAAATTCTGAGCTAATTATTTGCCCCCCAACTTTCAGAGGTAACGGTTTGTTTTTCATTAGGGAATTTAAAAAAATCCAATGTGCTTTTAAATTATTGCTTTGCGCCCTATTTTTAGTTACATTATTTGCATCATTTTAACTGTTTGTAAAATGTGAAAACTCTGTATCACACTGCAAGTTATGTGTGTGTGTGCAATTATAACTTCTGAAAAAAGTTTTATATATGTATACACATAGAAAATTTCTGAACAAAGAAAAATGTAATTTTCATCTGAAGAAACACAACTAAAATGTAGATATACAACAAAAAATGAACTATAATTTGAGTACATATTCACATTACAATGTATAGAAATGCATAAAGCAGAAGGAGCTTGCTGTTTTTATTACTAAATAATTTAATTGGTTAGGCTTAAATTAGGGTACTCTAGGATCATATTAAACTATTATATATACTTTTACAAGAATATATATGTATCCTTGTAAAGTTGATATTCAATAACCTTGTTTGCCATTCACTTCTATATAAACAGCCCCTGGGCTTGACACAGACTTGGAAACTTTTAAATATCTTATGAAGGTTGGATGTTTCAGTTAGTTCTAAGAAATCTCTCATGATGCGCTGAAGTTACAATCATTCTGTCCTTTCCTCAAGGTCATAAAGTTGTTAATTCATTTTGAAACATTATATTGAGTAAGAATTTCTTGGTTTACTTCCTGATTCAAATGTTCAAATTCTTGGTAATAAAGGCATGAGGATGTGGTAATGATGTTTCCCTAAACAATATTTTTTCTCATAACAACCCCTACATCCCACAAATTGAGATCCTGAATAATAGTTACAAAGCATGCTTTATGATTTATGATTTTGTTTATCACCGAAATAACTTCAATTAGGAAAAAACTGTGTATAAGTCCATAACAAATATAAAATCTCTTTAACGATTTGTTTATAACTGTGGAAAAAAGAACTCTAGCCCTGGCTGCTGTGGCTCAGTGGATTGAGTGCTGGCCTGTGAACCAAAGGGTTACCAGTTTGATTCCCAGTAAGGGTGCATGGCTGGGTTGCAGGCCAGGTCCCCAGTAGGGGGTGTGTAAGAGGTAACCACACATTGATGCTTCCCTCTTTTTCTCCCTCCCTTCCCCTCTCTCTAAAAGTAAATTAATTAATTTAAAAAGAAAGATCTAGTTCTAAGAATACAACCCTTCTTATGGAGTATAAATATATGTATCACTTACAATTCACCAATTATCAAACTATAGCTATGTTAATTAAAGAAAAATATGAAAATGTATGTTTTAAAATGTTGTTCATGCTACATGAAAATGTTTGACTTACTTTTGACATCAATTGTTTTTGCAGAACGATAAAGAAAAAAAAACATTATGTAAAAAATACAGTATCACCCAACTTTGGGTTAACAACATTGGGAGGGTATTCTAAACTGTATGTATGGCAGTCACGGAACTAATGAATTTAATTCTACTTATCCTTAAGAGGAAGATAAGCTGCCACCTGTGCGGTGCAGTACAAAGATAAAGGAACATACACAGGAGGAATCAGAACAAAAGTCATATTTCAAAGTAGAAACGTTGAGAAAAATCCATTAGTTTAGATAAGACATAAAAACTTGAATGTTAATAAACACAATGCAATCTTTAGAATATCACCTGTGAATTAACAAAGAAAGAGACGCAGGAAGAGAAGATAAACACTACCGAAAAGCAATAAGAGAGACGAGAACAGTTTCTCTTTGCTTTACAGGACCCCAATGTGCAAATTCCACATCAAAGAGATGAATGTCAATTCGGCAAAATGAAATAGAAGTCAGGGAAAAGAAATGCTTCAAAAGGTTCCCCTGTTTATCAACATTGTCCTTTGTTCGCACGTCGAAAAGAACAAGGACTCAGGTCATGCTAAGACATGTGTCTGCATGACACTGGAAGCCGTCCCCACCCTGCTGCCGGGGAAGATGGCTCTGGGCCTGCTCCGGAAAACCACTGTGTCTTGCAGCAAGGCTCAGGTTAAGCTCCCACAGCTGTGGAGGGATTCAAAGGAAGAGTTAAATCGCAATGTTCCCAGATTAGCAGTGTAACTGTTCCAAAATAGGACGGAAACCTGACCTACGGTGGTTCCCTTTCAGAGTCGTATCGCTTGGGGGGAAATAGAGGGAAAGAGTAAAAGTAAAAGAATGAAGGTGGTAAGATATTTGATCAATGCAAATAGCACAGCAAGAGTCCGGTGAGAGGTTCTGAGAGAGAAAGCACGCAGTACACCACAAACATTAAAAGACAAGCTTACAGCATTGTTTGGAGCACAAATGCAATTCCATTTTGTTTTATGTGCAGTGTAAGAATGTCAAAGAAATAAAGTTGTTAGCAGAGTCATCTTCTGTATCTTTACACATTTGTCCTCTTGCGACCTCCCTACTTACCCTCAACTTCCTCTTTCATTTGCTCCAGAAAGGTCTCCATGGCTTTAATTTAATGACATTCCCTAACAATCAGACCTTTAAAAATCATTTTTAATTTTTGAGTATATTCATTATCTAGATGTGAAAATTTATTAATCACAAAGGAGCATTAATTCTACTCTAAAAATGAAAAACTTGAAGTTAAGGAATATTAGGTAACTTAATTATGGGTAACTTAGCCCAGTAATGAAAGCGCAAACGTTCAAATTCAAGTCGGCCTGAGTCCAAAAAATTCACATTCTTGTTCATGCTTTTAAATAATCCCTGTTCCTCTCTTAGGCTATCAATGCCTAATCCTCTTTCCTTGCTTCTCTAGCCTTGGTATATTAATGATAAAGGAAATTATTTCAGCCCTCTATGCTATGCTATAATTTATAATACATAATATTCTACACCTTTATTGGAAAAAGAATTTGAATTAAAAGGAATATTTGAAGAAACAGGGGCATTCTAAATAAAATATAAACAAAACTCATGAATACGCTGAATATGGTAAAAGTGAATATTGTGTTGCCTCACGATCATGAGAGCAGGCCGATTAAGTTCCTTGCATGAGTAACATATGTACTGTGGATCTTCGTAGCTCCTCGTGAAGAATAATCTCAAGAGCCCTGGGGCTATTCTCTCTCTCCCTCTTCGTTTGGAGGAAATAAATATGTAATACGTACGCCTGGAATCTAAGATGAGTCATACCCTCTAGAATTCTTCTTTTTAAAAACTTTATTTATTAATTTTGGGATAGGGGGAAGAATCCCGATTTGTTGTTTCATGTACTTATAGATACTCCTCGGCATGTTGGGATGATGTTTTAACTAGCTGAGCTACCAGGCCAGGGCCACTCTAGAATCTTTAGAGGGAAAGGAAAGGAGAGAGGGAGAGAAATATCAGTGTATGGTTGCCTCTCATGCCTTCTCCGCCAGGAACTGGCCTGCAACCCAGGCATGTGCCCTGACTGGGAACCGAACCGTGATCCTTTGCTTCACAGGCCGGCGCTCAATCCACTGAGCTATACCAGCCAGGGCACCACTCTAGAATTCTTGACACATACACCTAAAAAAGCCCTTGGAACATAGATAGGTAACTAGATATTATTCATTACATTTATTACGCAAATATTTTTCATTACTACCCTGACATCCTTCTGTTTATTTCAAAAACATCCCTGCATCAAATTCCTAAACCTTATCAAATTTATCCAAGCCTGATACATATTTCAGGAATTGTACTATCATGTTACGTACTGCACGTGTTCTAAAAGATTGGTATTAGTTCTAGTTTCTGATTTTTCTTGCTTCTGAATCCGCAATGATAGAAAAGTTCCTCGACCCCTTTATTCTACAAGTTTTAATTTATAAAAGAAAGCACTTACAGCACAAACTAAGAGCTTCCATATTCCTTTCACCCTAGGCCTATTAAATTTAATACCTGTGAAATGAATACAGTGATTTTTATTATGTTTATGTAATCATTTCCCTTTGGAAACAGGTTGATCAAAGTCTATGTAACATCTTAAATTACTTAAGGTTTACCTAGTATACTTTTTCTTTTTAAGCATTCCATTATTATGAGTTTGCCCAGTGAGGTAGATAGAGGTGAATTATAGGCCAGAGATGGCAAACACACACAACCAGAGCAAGAAAGGATAAACCATTCACAACATAAAAGTCAAACAAGCCTCACCTGTTTTATTGTAGGTTTTATTAGCACAGGGAACTCAAAATACTTCTTAATCTGAAAGCATGTTTTCCATCTTAGATTTCAAAACAATACCTTCTGCAGAGGTGTTTTTAAAAAGGTTGGTAATAGCTATTTCCTTATTAAGGAAAAAACATGTATTATAGTGTCAAATAAAATTTTAATGCCTTTCTCTGGTTATGCTCACATCAGCCAATGTCTAAACACTGGAATGTTAAATTATCACATAAATGTACAGCTAAATTGGTTTCATAAAACAATCACCAGGCTGTGCCAATTGTCAAAGAGACTAAATACAAGCCATGCTAATAAAGTTCACAGTAAATTGTGAAGTGGCATAAAATCAATTTTGTCCTTCTTAGTAATGAATCATTGAAGTAAGAGCTTTTCTTCCTTAGCTGCAGGATATACAATTGAGAGACAGGAAACAATCTGGATTAACATCTATTAATTAAGTTCTAACATTAAGAAACTGAAACAACATATTATTCACTAATATTTATGATAATAAATTGGATGTAATGGAGAAGCATTCCAAAATACTGCTGATTTTGTTACCACCAAAAATCTCAAGGAAATTATTTTAAAAACTTAAAACATAGTGTCCCAGTATGAAAACCTTTGATACCATTTGGCAGGAGTATTATTCCAAATAGTACCACGTGCATATTTCTTGAAAATTTTTTTAAAAAGAAAACAGTCTCTATAGTCAAACCATCCAACTACCTAACAAGGAAATAACTAAAATAACGTAATTATTGGAATTAATATTGCAATTATTTGGTATAAAAATATTCCATTTTACTGAAGATAAAATTCTGGAAACTCAGTTTAACTTAATGTCATCCTGAATATTGACATATAATGATAAAGATGGAATTTTCACTACACAAAATCAATCCACCCTGTAAATCCACTCTCATTTTATTCTACAACTTTTAATTCTTCATCTTATCAATTATATTTAAAATTTTATTTTTCAAGTACAAACTACTTAGTCATATTCTACATCTTCTCTTGGATGGCTTCTATGTCATGTGAGTACAATTTTCCCAGATTTGGTTGATACCTGTACATTCTTCAGGGAAGTATTGGCACTGACACTTGATTTACAGTGTGTATTATAAATTTTGAGTCATTGTGGTTGAACAGGACCAGTGAATGTCTTTAATCCATCTGAAATTTGATGACTAAAACAATATTTGATACCAAATGCAACGCATCCACCCTTCTGCAAAATGATACAACCTACCAATGATCTGAGAGACCAGGCTCTCAGGCTGCTATTGCCAACTAGGTCATTGGGCAGCATATGGCAGAGATAACGACCCCACGTCTGCCCTCCAGTCCCAGTGAGAAGCACTGGGAAACTATTTTGGCAAGGGGAAGTTTGTCCCTGAGGCAGAAATTTTTGGGTTATGGTTAAATCCACTTACTACTATATTTTCCCTCACATGCCAAATAAATAAGGAGACCTCACTAATATACCTATGAAAATATACATAAAATAGAATAAACACATTAAATACTTACAGAATGGGTCTTTAAGTTGGGAAAGGCAACTCTCTAATGTGACATTATTATTTAGGGGAAGAATGTCTGATGACATTGGGTTAATTTCTCAGGGAAAATGATGATAAAATATCATACCTATCTATCTCCATATGAAGAAAAACATAACAATCATTATGTTGTTTTGCAGGTGTCTCAGCAACAACTGCTGGATTTTCCCTAAATAATCTTTGAAATAATCACTTATTTTCATTCTGTTTTCCTTATAAAGGCCACAAATCCATGGCTTCTTTGCACTGTGGCTTCTGCTTACAGCCTTCTTTTAGTGTGAGTCTATGTTTGACAATTCATATTAAAAACTGCCAATACTGAGCACATAACCAACATACCCACTTCCATTAAGAACAGAAACCACGGTTGGACAGGTCAGTTCATGGCATTAACCAACAGCAAGTGTAGGCTTAGTTGCCTTCAGATAAGCCTCTGACTGCTGGTCTCTTTGGCTTGAAGATGTAGCAACATCACAGTCTGCACATGCCATCATAAAAATACCTGATAGCTTTCAGAAGACTTGGTATGTGCTATATAATCACTTATATGGCACATGAGACAACAAACATATTTAAATGTTAATAATTGTTATAATTATTCTAATATTTTAAATTAATATCTTAATGACTATCATCACCAATAAACAATTTAGATAATTAAAATTTATTATTTAAATTTTAGTAATTAACAAGTTACCTATACATTTACAAATACAATAGAAGTATACAAATAAAATGAATATTAAAGATTTTAAAGATAAAGCAAGATTATTATGCGTAGAAGAGAGTTTCAGAGCCTTTAGTAACTCAATACACCTAAGGATCACATCCCATTTATTTCAGTGCAAGTGGTTCAGTATTTTTCAGGGAAATGTATGGAAATTAAAATCCTGTTGAAGAGAGATATCAAGAGTAAAAATAGGTGATTTTCAGAGCATGTTTAGGGTAATTTTTACTCATGGTTTAGAGTTAATTATTTAGAAAGAAGAGTCTTTTTGTTTGTTTGTTTTGTTTTTCCCTTTAGTGCTTATAATATTGTTATTATATTTTAATGATAGCACATGCATATTTGTGCACAAGGAAAATAAGAACCTAATATTTGGATGCTTATATTATTTAAATAAGGACTTCCCATGAAACAGAAAAAAAGAGAATATTTGCATAAATACATATAAATGCCAAATAAAGTTTATGTAATAGAAAATTAACCAATATATTCCAATATGATTTTTTCTATAAATATAGCATTCTTTGATCTTTTAATTGGTCAAGAAAATGTGTAGGTCCAAGAGTGCATAAAAAAACATTGCCTTGCAAAATAATCAACCATGCACAAAATAGCAGGGTGAGTGCTAAAGTTCAAATAGAAGGAAAGTAAACCTTCTCGAGTATAGAATAGAGAGATATTCATCACCGACATAGAAACTAAGTAGACTTCAAGAACAATTGGCACTGTGGTGAGATTTGAAGTGTCATACAACATCAACTCTTGATCCTATAGGAACAAAATTAAAATTCCAAATAAGAAAAATAAAGCAGCATAAACAAGAAAAGGAGCTTTAAGGAAAGAGAAGAAAATTGTCCTATTGAAGGTGAAAAGCAATAGTAAGACATATGCTGCAAAGGTATTTGTGTCTGAGAAGGTTTCAATTTGTTCCTTTCTTTAGCAAACGGTAATTAATCCTCTACTATAGCTAAACATAAGCTTTGCTAAATGAAGAGTTGTGAACAAAATATTTTGTGATTGTTGTACAGCAAATATTAAACAAATTATCAAGAAAAACAACTCATTTCCAACTGTGATCACACTACAAATGAAAAAGTACCCGGCACTACGTGGTGACATAAATGATAGCCCCTAATCTTCTAGTAAGATGACATATGCCTCTAGTTAATTTGCTCTTTCCCTCCTTAAAACACACAATTCATACCGCTTCTTTCTTTTAGCACCTCCAACAACTTCA
>PVKM010029708.1:0-17639 GCA_004027735.1 Carollia perspicillata | reverse complement strand
GCTGCAGCAAAGTGGGGGCAAAAGACTCTCATCCCCCCTGGCTATTTTGACATATCTTGAGCCCCCTTTCCATCTGGGAGAAGCGCTTCCTGGCTCTAATTCACTTAAGCCTGAATCCATGACAGGGAGGGGGTACAGCCCTCTGCCGGCTAGAGCAGGTTCCAGGGTGATTGGCAAAAGAAAGAATTCATAAAGTCCTGTGAAGCCTGCTTTGCTAAGAGTGCTTTCATCTGTATGATAAGGGTCCGAGCAGGAAATGAGTATGCCTCCTAAAATTTTTTGCACCCCCCTTACCTGACAGACACAAACTCAGATTAAACCCTCAGATTTCTTTGAAATGTTATCTATTGTTTGATCCTTGCCACCTGACGTTGATTGATGAGCTTCACCAGTATCCCTGTGTGTTACGAACCTAATAAATACCATTTGAGGTAAGGACTCAGGGCCTTTCTCCTTTGAGAATCTGGCTACCTTTCTTCCCCAAGCAGATTATGCCTTGGTAGCATTATTCTCATTCATGGTGGATGTGGGGGCTCTGCAGGCAGAGTCCCCCCACAGTTTTCCCCTCCCACTGTAGTTTTTAGATATAGAATTATGTCATCTGCAAATAGAGTTAAATTCTTCCTTCCAAATTTGGATAGCCTTTATTTATTTATTTTTTAAGTCCTCACCTGAGGATATTTTTACTGATTTTAGAGAAAGAGGAAGGGAGAAACATCATTAATGTGAGAGAGAAATATCATTTGATTCCCTCCCATGAGCACCTTACACAAGGGTCAAACCCACAACCCAGGTATGTACTCCCACTGGGAATTGAACCTGCAAACTTTTTGGCGCATAGGATGATGCTCTAACAAACTGATCCAAGTGGCCAGGATGATACCTTCTATTTCTTTTTCTCTGATTTTTCTGGGTAAAACTTCCAGTAAAATGTTTAGTAGCTATGGTAAAATGGACATACTTGCCTTGCTCCTGAGGTTAAGAAGAACATTTTAAGTCTTTCATTATTAAGTGTAATATTAATTTGAGGCATTTTATAATATTCTTTATTAGTTTTAGTAGATTTTCCTCTAATCATAATTTCGTAAGTGCTTTTATTATGAAAAGATGCTCAGTTTTGTCAAATGCATTTCCCACACAAATTAAGATGATCATCTATGTTTTTTTGTTATTGTTGTTATATTACTGTGATATATTACATCAGTTTTCTATATTGAACAATCCTTGAGTTATTGGAATAAATTCCACTTGATCACAGTATGCAATCCTTTTTACATGTTGTTGTATTCAGTTCACTAGTGTTTTGTTGAAGAAATTGGCATCTGTGTCATTAGCAGGTACTGATTTCTTTCTTTTTCCTGTGGTGTTTTTGTCTAACTTTGATACCAAGGTAATATTGGTTTAATATAATAAATTAGAAAATATTTGCCTCTCTTATTTTTTAAAGATTTTGAATAGGATCAATGATATTTCTTTTTCAAATGTTTGGTAGAGGTTATCACTGAATCCACACATCCCTGGACTTTTCTGTGAGGTTTTTGATTACTGATTCAATCTCCTTTCTAATAATAAGTCTGTTTAGATTTTCTAATTATTCTTGAATCAGTTTTGGTAATTTCTAGGAATGTTCCCATTTTGTCTAGGTTATCTGTTTTTGGTGTACAATTATTCTTAGTATTCTCTTATAATTCTATTTTCTTCTGTAAGATTACTTGTAATATCATCTTTCATTTCTAATTTAATTATTTCCACATCCTCTCCTTCTTAGTCTAGCTAATTTTTATGAATATGTTTTAAAAAGCTTTTGTTTTAACTTGTTCTCCATATTATTTTTCTATATTTTACTTCTTCCCTTTTAAACTTCATTAATTTTACTTCTTTTAATTTTGTGTTCAGTTTGCTCTTGTTTTTCTAGATCCTTAAAATGTACTCTTAAATATCTGATTTTAGATTTTTTACTTGTAAATACAAGCATTTAGAGCTATTAAATTGCTTTCTGAACTCTAATATTGCTGCATCCCAGAAATTTTATTCTTTCTTTTGAAGTATCTTCTAATTTCTTTTGTTATTATTTTTTGACACATTAGTTGATTAAAAATATGCTGTTAAATTTCACATTTCTGAATATTTTAGTTTCCCTTATGCAATTGAATTACACAATTTCTAACTTATTTTATATAATATAAATTTCTTAAATTTATTGAGACTTGTTTTGTGGGTTAACATGATCTTTCCTGGAGAAAGTTCCATGTGCACTTAAGAAGAATGTGTATTCTGCTACTGTGGCATGGAGTGTTTGTTAGGTGTAGTAAGTTTCCTGGGTTGGTCAAGTCCTCTATTTTCTTAGTGATCCTCTGTCTGTATGATATTCTATCTGATATTGAAATTGTGGTTTTGAGTTCCCCCACTATTATTGTAGAAACATTTCCCTTTTCAATTCTGTCAATGTTTGCTTCAAATATTTGGTGTCTCTGTTGTGTGTGTGTATGTATAATCTTCTTCACTGATGAAGTCTTTTATGAATATGATATGTTCTTCTTGATCACCTTTAATAGTATTTGATTTAATGTCCATTTCATCTGATAATAGTATAGCCAACCTAGCTCTCTTTTGATTACTGTTTTTACGGTTTTCATGTCATTCTTTTTTGAGAGCTGTAGTACCATTAGTGGATTTTCCAAGATATTTTTGCAAAGGCAGTATTCCTTGTCTTGTGGGTCTTTAAAGCCTCTGTTCATTCATTTCAGTGATCAGCCAGTGACCTGAAGAGATTTCCTTCAGTGACTATAGCAGGAACAAATAATAAATTCTTCTAATTTTTATAGATTGCCTCTGAGATGGGGTACTTTTCGACTTTTAGCCAAGACAGTTACAAATCTACCTTACCATTTACCTCCTTCTTGCACAGAGCCCAAAGATTGGTCAGAGGTGCTAATTTAAGGTCCTTGCTGGTCTTTTGTGGGCATGTATCCAGACCTAGCTTTATGCATTGAACTCCAGTTTTTCAACTGTTTGCAAGATCAGTTCAAAGCCTTTATTCCCCTGAGAATCTTCCTCCTCAGATTTTCCTTTCTAGGCTTTTGGTCTATTTGCTTCTTGTTCTGTTTGCTGTCTCTTGCTCTAAATGGTTATGGATAGTACATGTCCTTTTTTAAAAATGATTTTGTTTGTTTGTTTTCAGAGAGAAGGGAAGGGGAGGAGAATGAGAAGGAGAAAAACATCAATGTATAGTTGCCTCTTTCATGCCCCCTACTGGGAGCCTGGACTGAAACCCAGGCATGTGCTTTGACTGGGAATAGAACCAGCAACCCCTTTGTTTGCAAGCCGGCGCTCAATCCTCTGAGCCATACCATCCAGGGATGACATTATATGACCTTAAATACTTTCAACACATACCACCCTGGGAAACCAGAATGAGGAGAAAAGGCAAACCTCTGAGTTTGTCCCTCAGGGAACCCAGACAGATCAAAATTTGCAACCGCAAGTTTTTTAAAAACAAGGTTCATAACTTCCCAGATCCTGCTGTACCTTCATTCCAGCAAACTGTCTTATGCATTCAGGTTGATGTCCTTATGGATACTGCTAAGCTGTGGAATAGGGGATAATAGTCTATTCAACAAAAAATGCCAGCATGAACGTTAACAGTCTCTTTCTTCATGAAGCACTTTCCTGGTTGCTGTACATTTTTAATTAGATTAAAGAGCTCTTAAAAACAGTTGATTTTTATCAGTTTAAACATTGCTTCAGCTGATGAACTGAGTCTTAAAGCTCTCTAATCAGCCTTTGTTCAAGACATTACTCCTGAACCTATTCTGTCTTATGTTATTCATATGGGATCTATATTGCAAAAACCACACAGGTTACTTATTCCTATGGGAGAAAGAATCCTTCTGTGGGTAAAGTGTGGTATGTGCCATGAGAGAGGCATGCCATGATCAATAGAAGCCTCAAGGAAAAGTACATAATTTGGTCAAAGAGTCACATGCCAAGTAAGACTTCTGGAGCATGTATTACACTTACTGATTCTTGTAGGACAAGCAGGCTTACAGAGTCCCAGGCAGAGGGAACAGATGGGGCACATTTGTATACAGTGTGAAGTGATGGGTGTGACTCATAATTTGTGGAGCTATAGGACTGTGATGCAGGGCATGCCATTGATTTGCAAGCATAGCCTGGTAAGCAGGTATGCCCTCTTAAAAAATCTGATCCTAAAGACACTGGATAGCTATGTAGAGATGTTAAAAATTTGAATGATTTGACTCACTTTTTTTTTCTGCCAAAAAAATGTACCTGGGAGCACTCTGGACATAGAAGAGAATACTGTGGACACTATCAGGCTAGAAGCAGATGAAAGAGTCAAGAGGCCTTTAAACACAAAGCAGATATATGTTTTAGCTATGAAAGTGGGATGAGGTGGAAAGGAAGCATGGATTTTACATTTAATTTAGGAGGTTTAATCCATATGACTTGGAGACCAATTGGATGTAGCAAATAAAAGTGGAGGAACAAAGGACTACCAAATTTGTGGCTTATTTGTCTAGCAATAAGGACCAGAGAAGCCTTACATTTGACAAGGGAAAATAATTAGTTTAGCTTTGGATCTACTATTTCTGAATCTCCGAGGGACATTCAAGTACCATGAATAATTTATTTTTCATTTATTTTATACATTTTGTCAAAGTATCTGGGACTCAGGAGAAAGGCCCAGACTGTTGGCACACATGAAGGAATTATTTAGTACAAAATCTTTGCTTTTGAACCTGTTAGCTGATAACAAAACCAAAAAAGAAAATTCTTGTGATTTTTTCCTTACCCAAACCAAACCAAACCACTATTTTTTTAAATAAAAAGTTGCAAAACATATATGTATAAAAGGGTTTATTTTGAGGAACTCTCAGCTTCACAGGAGAGTTTGTTAGAGAGACCTACAGGGTTCTAGAACATACACAAACCTACCCACCCAGGGATCAACACCAGAAGGTTCCCATTTGCTTGTAGGTAGCAGAGGAAGTGACTGAAAGCTGGTGGAGAGCTGAGCAAGTGGCATTGTTCCCTCTTGTACTCCTCCCTTACATACAGCACCAGAAAGAAACATTGTGGGTTGCCCCACCCTGGTAAATACCTAAGGCACTGCCCCTTACTTCTTAACATGTGCACTGGGACAAAAAAAAAATAGCCCAAATGAAGGAACAAATCAAAGCTCCAGAAAAAAACACAACTAAGTAATAAAGAGATACAGAATTCAAAACACTGGTGATCAGGATGCTCATAGATATGGCTGAGTCTGGTTATGAAATAGAGGAACAAGTGAAGGTTATGAAATGTGAAATAAAGGAAAATGTACAGGGAACCAAAATGTATAGTGAAGGGAAGGAGACCAGGATTCATCAATGGTTTGAAGCAGAAGGAAGAAATAAACATTCAACCAGAACAGAGTGAAAGAAACAAGAATTCAAAATAACGAGGACAGGCTTAGGAACCTCTGAGGCAACTTTAAACATTTCAACATCTGAATCATAAGTGTGCAAAAGGAGAAGAGGAAGATCAAGAAATTGAAAACTTATTTGAAAACATAATGAAGGAGAACTTTCCCAATCTGGCAAAGGAAATAGACTTCCAGGAAGCCCAGGAAGCCTAGCATCCCCAAAAAGTTGGACTCAAGGAAACACACACCAAGGTACATCATAATTACATTACCCAAGATTAAAGAGGAGAGAATCTTAAAAGCAGCAAGAGAAAAGCAGACAGTTAGTTATGAAGGAGTTCCCATAAAATGGGCAGCTGATTTCTCAAAAGAAACCTTGCAGGCGAGAAGGGGCTGGAAAGAAGTATTCAGAGTCATGAAAGGCAAGGATCTACATCCAAGATTATTCTATCCAGCAAAGCTATTATTTAGAATGCAAGGGCAGATAAAGTGCTTCCTAGAGAAGGTCAAGTTAAAAGAGTTCATCATCATCAAGCCCTTATTATATGAAATGTTAAAGGTACTTATCTAAGAAAAAGAAGAAGACTAAAAATATAAAAAGTAAAATGACAAAAAAACTCACAATTGAAACTAAAAAAGCAAAAACAAAAAGAAAAAAATAACTAAGCAAACTAGAATGGGAAAAGATTCACAGAAATAGAGATCAGGGAGGGGGAAAGAGGAGAGTAGGGGAAAAGGTACAGGGAATAAGAAGCATAAATGGTAGGTAGAAAATAGGGGGATATTAAGAATAGTACAGGAAATGGAGAAGCCAAAGAACTTATATGTACAACCCATGGACATGAACTAAGGTAGGTGAATAATGGTGGGAGGGGCATACAGGGCAGAGGGAAATAAAGGGGAGATAAAAATGGGATAACTGTAATAGCATAATCATAAAATATATTTTTAGAAAAGCTGCAGTTTTGTCCCAGAGGGCCTTTGAGGCATGAAGCAATCAATGGAGACCTGTGTTTGGAGTCAGACAGCTGAAAAGGAAGATGTTCTAATGAAAGGCAGGAGGTGCAATGGAACACCTGACTTCCCAGAACTACAGTTTGAAACCCTGGTACAGAATGACTCAAAAGATAGGTTTCTTCTATCTCAGTCCATGACTAAATTCATCACAATTAAAATGAGGCCCTGAGACAAAATGATGATAAAAACCTACAGGCATCCTAAACTGTCACCAATAAAAGACTGATTAAATAAAGTGGCATTCAGGTAAACAATGAAATATTATTCAGCAGTAGAAAAGAAAGAAATGACTATGTGGGCAGATATAGATGAATGGGTATGATCTATGTATTAAACAATAAAAACTAAAGTGCAAAAAAAGAGCATACTCTACTCATGAAGGCTCTACTTCATGACCTATGTACACCAGAAAGGCCCAATTTCTACTACAGTTCATCCTGGGGGTTTAGGATTGGTCAGACTTTTATAGTATTGTATAATTCCACTTAAATAAAATTCTAAAAAAAGCAAAAGTATAAGTAACAACAACAACAACAACATCAACAACAACAAAAACAGATTAGTTGTGGCCTGGGGCTGGTGGTGAGAGGAGAGAATAGATTGAAAGGGGCCATGAAGAAATTCTTAGGTGACAACGGAATCTTTTTCTATCTTGATTGTAGTGCTGCTTATGTGACTGCAATAAAATCCAAAATGCATCAAGTTGTACACATAATGTGGATTAATTTTATTATATATAATTTATGTTTCAATAAAGATAAAAGCAAAAAACTGATCTCAGTAATAGAATGAAGTGAATATGGATTCATTTGCTGAAGATCTTTACAAATAAATACTTTTTGAAAATAATAATTTATTATTACTTTTCCTTAATTTGGTCTTTTAGTAGGATATATTTACCAATGAAAGTTTTAGTGCTTTAGATAATGTGCAGTAGTTCCATAGGAAACCTTATCTTTACTTAACTGCTTGAGATGATATTGCCAGCAGCTCTCATTTTCACTCATTCATTAACGTCTAGGATGATGAAAATTCTTACACTTCTAATGCTGTTTCATACCACTTTAAAATAGCAGTGTAGACAGTACTCATGTCTCTTCCCTATCATCCACAAGTTAGTGCCACCTCATGAAAAGAGCCTCATTTTGGGTTTTCATTGTAACTCTAGCCCTCTCTATAGTGGATCAAATTCATCTGAGATGTGGCAGAACTATGAGTCTGTACTGTGGTCAGTTCACCTCTGTGATACATTGAAAGGTGTAATCCAACTGAAATGTAAATCACTGTTCTTGGAAACAAACTGTAAATGGAGACAGCAGGGCTACAGAGTAGCTTTAAGCTTCAGAGGGCTCATCCAAGACCTGCTTCTTTCAGGTCTAAATTGCAGCCACACTGTTATCAAGGGTAATAAGGGGTTGCTGAAGTAAGCTGAATACAAGGTGAGGGTAAACAATACTTTTAAAAGCAGGGCCTGGACAGAAGAACACACAACATTAATCACCTGAATTCACAAAGACTCACAGGGAGTAGGGAGTAATTTCCCGGTGTGCTGCAGCTCTCACAAACCCCTATAGAGGGCCCACAAAAGGATCCCTGTTGGAACACTGGTTCATATTCTTTAATAATCATTGTCCACTTATATCAAATCCTAATTGTCAGTCCACTGGGAAAAATAAAAAAAATATATGATGTTTTGGGTTTTTTATAACTATGTTGTTATTATACTAGTTGACCCCATGTCTGTGGGAGACACATTCCAAGAGACACTGTGAATGACTTAAACCACACATAGTACTGAATCCTGTATACACATTTTTCTATACATATTTATAATAGTTTTATTTATAAATTAAGTACAGTAAGAGAATAACAACAAGGACTACTAGTAAAATAGAAGAATTATAATAATATACTATTATAAAAATTATATAAATGTGATCTCTTTCTCCCTCTCTCTCTCCTCTCCACCCACTCCTCCAATATTTTTTAATCCTCATCTGAGGATATGTTTATTGATTGAGGGAGAGAGAGAGAGAGAGAGAGAGAGAGAGAGAGCCATCAATGTGAGAGTGAAACATTGGTCAGTTGCCTCCTGTATGCACCCTGACTGGGGATCGAACCTGCAACCTAGGTCTGTGCCCTGGCCAGGAACTGAACCAAACCTTTCATTGTATGGGATGATGTTCCAACCAACTGAGCCACCCAGCCAGGGCATCCAGTAATTTTTATACTTTCAGACCAAACCTATTCCTGAATCTGGGTAACCATTCCTCACTTGCAGTAAAAGGCTTAGTGTCAACTGTTGCAAGGGATCCTTTGCTGAAGGCTTTGTGTGAGTTCAGTGCTTTCTGGCACAACATATTGCAATCAATTAGAATACATTTTCTGTTCAAGTCTTCCACCCACGAATTCAATGCTGTTTCCATCTTAACTAATCACTTGCCATGAACTGTGACCATAACTTTTGCAGTTTGAAGTGTAACAGCAAAACTAACATGGATTTCTTCTTCCTTCACAATTTCATAGGTAGACGATTCTTTCTTAATATAGGTCTTAGCAAACAGCATATAATTTTATTAATTTATTTTTAAGTTGAGAACTTTTACCTTTTTACTTCAAGGAAACATTATACATCTTCTTTTTAATTGTCAGCATCACTACTCTTGTGCTTTGTAGCCATTATTATGTAAATTAAGCGTGACTTGAACACAAGTAATGTGTTACTGTGACAGTTAATCTAACAACTAGAAAGCTACTAAGTGACTAATGGGTGGGAAGCACCTATAGAATGGACACACAGGACAAGGGGTGATTCACATGCCTTTGTGGTGGGACGGAGCCGGACAGCATGAGGCTTCATTATGAAACTCAGAATGGCCACAATTTAAAACTAATAAATTATTTATTTTTGGAATTATTCATTTAATAATTTTGGACCACAGTCGACTACAGATACTTGAAACCACAAAAAGTAAACCACAGATAAAAGGGACTACTGTATTATTATTACTGTCATTATAGGTGAGGTTTAGGGTTTTCAGGAGTTGAAGAGGACAAAGGCATTAAGCAAATGTCTCTATTTTGACTTCTTTATTACTTTGGTAGAAGGTGATAAGGATGCGCCTGAGCTAATAGGTCCATTCTGAGATGGAAAGGTGTCTGAGAGTTTTCCAAATATTGGGCTGCTATGCTTGGCTAAACAAATGAGTAGACCTATCTTTTATGGAATTCTAAACTGAATGCTAGGTTTGAACTTGCTACAAGCTAGTTTTTAGGCCTGGTGGGCAAGCAAGCATGAAGTTGATTGAGACAAAACAAGAATCTTCTGGTTAATTGTCTTGGATTTGTGTGTGTGTGTGTGTGTGTGCGTTTGCACGCAATTGCTTATGTAATACTTATACCTCTAGAGAATATAATTTACAGTTTACTTCTCTCATATTTAACTAGACCTTGAGGCAGAATTATTCATTCTATTCTCACTTTGTGGATCAACTACTGCAAAGATATGTTGATCACATCTCTACTTATGAAAAACTTTAAGCAAGTTGCTCTGTTACATTAAAAAAACCCACAGTTTCTTAGTTCAGCATGCAAAGTCCTCAGTGATATTATTATCTTTCTCAAAATCATTTTCTATTCACCCAAGAAAATCTCATCCCAACTTACACTAGCTTCTAGTTATTCTCCAAGCTTTTCTACCTTTTAAGATCTATTATTCCTAAAATGTTCTTTATCAGATTACCCTTTTTAGTATCATTGAATGGTCTGTTCATCCATCCATTAGATACTCATTTATTAAAGAGCACATGCCATTGCTGTAGGTGAGAATTGACATGAATAAAATATTGACACACTTCTTGAAATGCTTATGGTCTGGTTGGAGAAGACACGGTGTAGAAGAAACACAATCTTAGCCCATTTCAATGAATGCAGTGGTAAAATTATGTATTCAGCACAATGCTAGCATATGAAATTATCTCAGCTCAGTATCTGGTATTTCTCGTAGTTACTCAAATAGATCACTGCTGTCTTCACTGAATGATTATCCTCCCCATACCATCTAAGTTATTCCTGAGGGATTTATGACACTTGAAGTTAGGAATGTGGGTGACTTAATGTGGGACATCAAGACCTTCAGTTATAGCTAAGACTTCCCAGCTGCAAAGATATCTTGAAATTTTCAAAATTCATTGAATATAGAACGAACAACTTTGATGTGAACTAGATCGGGTCACATGGGTGAATAGTAGTCTCTGCTCATAAAGATGAGTCATACTTGTACACCTTCAACTCTGCAACCAGCAGCAATGTGGTGGTTTCAAGATGCCTAACAAAATTACTAAAATAATTAGAAAGGAAGGAAGGAAGGGAAGGAGAGAGGAAGGAAGGAGAGAAATAGAACTCTAACTCCAAAATTATTTTTCTCTATGACCTTGTATAAATTATTCGAAGTCTCTAAGACTGATTAAAAGAAACTGAGCTATATTATTTTTCAGATTTTATCCATCCTAACACATTACTGGCTAAGAAGCTTCTTGAAGGTTCCAGTAATTTCAGCAATATTGTTTTGATGAGAAGAACTATAATATACATATATATATATATATATATATATGATTTTAAAGAGATAATAATGCCCCCAGAATGACACATTTTCCTACTCAATGTATGACTGTGTTCTTAGGGAATAACATTAGTGGTCTATGATTTAAAAATTTTAAATATGTAAGCATTTTCTTTTTGTATGATATAAACTTTGTCGATTCTACTGTTCATGCCAGAAATGATTACAGTAGTTTTGATTTTGTAATTTGAATCCTTCTGTATGCAACGTATAAGAGAGAAATGGTATGAGATAAGACATAATTAAGTTTTGTCCCAAGGTATTTTATTCTTTGTTGCAGAATAAGATATAGCATATTTCTGTATTTGGCAAATAGTGATAATTAAATGGCAATTCTGTGTAACTATTTTTAATGGACTAAACCAGTTGAACATTAACACAGAAGAATTATATCGTGCCTAGCATAACTGAAGCCACATTTTACACAGCTAAGGGTGTTCTGGCTGTTGTATAGAAAAACTAAATCACTTGCATCTAACTGCAACTTATTTGGATGAGTGCCTTTAATTACACTTTTATAACTGCAATATTATTTTCCTTAAATAACATATAACTAACTTTTACAGTGTTATTTTGTTAGGCATACAAGCTGGATGTCTGTATGATTAGTTGTGTAACCCATTTGCAAAGATGAATGGACTCTACTTAAAAATAAGCATGGGTGACAAGCATTAACCATGGACCATCACAGACAAACTGGCATATGTGGTGATCTTACTTCTGAGAGGCTCAAATATTTGGGATAGAGAACTGGAAATGCTTTAGTAGGCAAAATCTCTCTAATCACACATTCTTTAGTCTATTCACATTTGTAGACTCTGACTAGCTTTTGGGAATTCTATTAAGCTATAGTTTCAAGTATAACAAAAATATCAGTTTATTTCATAAAGACAGATATACCTTTGTCTAACTTCAGAGGTGTATCATGGGACAGAAATTTTCACATTTCATTATACAGTCTACCACATGTTGTCCCAAAATGGGATACAAGTAAAAGACATATTTACAAAGTTCAACTCAACATTTCAATTGTAATCAAGCCTAGTAATAAAACTATACATAAGCCTTTATAATTTCTACATGCCACTTAATATAAAGTTTTATGATCATAAAGTTTGGCCAACTAGCCATTTTTTATAAACATTTATAGAAGAGATACAAACATTTTGGATATTTTTACCTAGTGCTACTTCTACCCTCAAAACGACCTTTTTTCCTTCTCCATGCCCTACAATCTTTTAAAAGTATCAAGTTTCTCTTCTAATAATCAATGTATTCAATAACACACACACATGAAAGGTAGCTTCTGTTTTATTATAAATTCAATTCAATCACAAAGGCAGCTGACAGTACAAATTTGTAACAAATTGGGCAATTCAAGAAGATATATTAATGAATGCTATGAAACATAGGGATCGTTTCTGTACATGGAGTTGAAAAAATACACTTGCTGTTTCTAATCAGTGATAATAATCATACTTCCAGGCCATAGGATAAGGCCTGCTTTCTTGGTATATGCTCATCAGGAAACAACCCTTCATTGTTACTTGGCATGTGGAGAAGGCTTGCAAATGCAGGGGTGACAGGAAACGAGTCTGTGGGAATCACTGAGTGCAACCCTATACTCAGACAGGGGCCACTTTTAGACATTTTAATTGATCTAATTTGTTAGTTATACCTGTATATCACACTGTTATCATCCCTGAACAAGAAACAGAAACCAGAAATTGTCACAGGCTGAAGATAGCAGACTGAGTTCCCAAATGGACCAGCCATATAATTTTACTGGTTTAATTTCACAGTAGTACATTAGATTGGAATTAGACACCTGAAAAAATCCAAATTACATGAGGCCTCTTGTTTCTTTATATCAAAAACAGACAGAAAACATGGTTTAATATTCTACTCCAGCCAAGGCTGCATATTATATACTGAGGTATGCGTGAGTATGTGTGTGTATGTGTAAGAGAAAAGAGCTTTTGAAATTGTAAACAGTACCCTGCTACAGTAAATACAATGTTTTTTCAAAGTGTTGTTAGAAAGTTCCACTGTGCATCCAGTTACAGTACTCCCCAGTATCAGAATGATTGAAAGATATAGTCCAAGAATATCAATGGATTGAGAATAAAGAGTCATTCAAAAGTGGTAAATTTCAAGGGTGTCCCTGCCTGGGTGGTGATGGAGTGGGGGACATTTTGCTTTTCTGTTTCTTTAGTGAATCACCCAGGGTTAGATAACCCTCATAAATTCCCTGAATGAGGATACTGCAGAGAATGATTAGGGATTAAGTATAAATTTGGTAGAGTGTCCATTACCAAAAAATCCACATAAACTTTTCTCAGTATAAATAGAAACCTGTTGTGTTTCCAGGCCCAGCCACTTTTTCAGGTTTACTGTACTCATCAGCTGCAGTATTGACTGGGCCCTGCAGCAGTCATTGTGAAAGCATTCCCATGAACATCATGCCGAAGCATTTAACATCAGCATTTCTGTCGCCTAGGACTTGGTTCCACTGGTGGCCAAGCCAAATGCCATTTTAACTTCAACTTAGTGAATTGCTATGTGACCTGCCATCAACTTTTCATCTGCATCAGTAAGAATTATAGTTAACATAATAAAATCTGTTAACTTATCGAATACTCTAAAGTATTTTTTTGTCATTACACTTACCATTGACTATTATCTAGGAAAAATATCAATGTAACTGGCATATGAGAAATGCCTAAACTTGTACCAAGTAAAAGACACAAAAGATTTCAGTTGATCAATCTGAATTTTCAAATGCCACTTTATTTGTCTCTTTAATACTTAATTTAAGTAGTAAAATTTTCTTTTCTTATCATTTTTTGTTGTTGTTCAAATACAGTTGTGTGCATTTTCCCACCACCACTTTCCTATGCCCCACCCCCCACACCTCCCACCCTCCATCCTTTCTCCCTTTGGCTTTGTCCATGAGTCTTTTATACATATTCCTTGACAACCCTTTCCCTAGGTTGCTTCCAGCACTTGGCTATTGTAAATTGTGCTGCTATGAACATAGGGGTTTATACCTTCTTTTGAATTAGTGTTTCAGGATTCTTAGGGTATAATCCCAAAAGTGGAATTTCTGGGTCAAAAGGAAGTTCCATTTTTAGTTTTTTGAGGAAATTCCATACTGTTTTCCACAGTAACTGCACCAGTCTCCATTCCCACCAAAAATGTTCTGAGGTTCCCTTTTCTCCACAACTTCACCAGCACTTGTTGTTTGTTACTTTGTTTATGATGGCCATTCTGAACAGTATCTCATTGGGTTTTAATTTGCATCTCTCTGATGGCTAGTGATGCTCAGAATCCATTCAGAGGTCTCTGGGCCCTCTGTATGCTCTCTTTGGAGAAGTATCTGTTCAGGTCCTTTGCCCATAGTTTTAATTGGATTGTTTGTCTTCCTGGAGTGGAATTGTGTGAGTTCTTTATATATTTTGGAGATCAAACATTTGTCTGAGATGTCATTGACAAATATATTTTCACATGCGGTTGGTTCCATTTTCATTTTGTTGATGTTTTCTTTAGCCATGCAGAAGCTTTTTATTTTGATCTAGTCCCATTTGTTTATTCTTCCCTTTATATCCCTTGCTCTAGGGGAACATATCAGTGAAATTTATTGCTGTGTGGAATATCTGAGATTTTTCTGCCTATGTTCTCCTCTCGGGCTTTTATGGTGTCATGATTTATATTTAAGTCTTTTATCCATCTTGAGTTTATTTTTGTGTCTGGTGTAAGTTGGTTGTCAAGTTTTACTTTCTTGCATGTAGGTGTCTACATCTCCCAACCCTACCAACACCATTTGTTGAAGAGGCTAATTTTGTTCCATTTTATGCTTTTGCCCTCTTTGTGAAATATAAATTGACCATAGAGACTTGGGTTTATTTCTGGGTTCTCTATTCTGTTCCATTAATCTAAGTGTCTGTCTGTTCTTATGCCAGTACCAGGCTGTTTTGATTACAGAGGCCTTGTAATATAGTTTGATGTCAGGTATAGTGATCCCTCTCACTTTATTCTTCTTTCTCAAAATTGCTGTGGCTATTTGGGGTTATTTATAGTTCCATATAAATTTTTGACACATTTGTTTTATATCTATGAAATATGTTATTGGTATTTTACTAGGGATTGTGTTGAACCTATAAATTGCTTTGGGTAGTATGGACATTTTGATGATGAATTCTTCCAATCCATGAACATGGTACATGATCCATTTATTTGTGTCTTTCTTAATTTTTTTCTTCAGTGTTGTGTATTTTTTTGAGTACATCTTTTACTCCTTGTTTAGGTATCCCTAGGGACTCTATTTTCTTATTGCTATAGCAAGGGGGATTTTTTCCCTGATTTCTGTTCCTGATATTTTGTGGTTGGTATACAAAAATGCTTTTGATTTCTGTATATTGACTTTGTATCCTGCTGCTTTGCCAAATTCATGTATTAGATCAAGTAGTTTTTTCATGGAGTCTAAAGGGTTTTCTAAGTACCCTATTATGTCACCTGCGAACAATCAGTTTTACTTCCTCTTTTCCTATTTTATGCCTTTTATTTCTATTTCTTGTCTGATTTCTGTGGCTAGGACTTCCAGTACTATGTTGAATAGGAGAGGTGAAAGCCGGCATCATTGTCTTGTTCCTGATCTAATCAGGAAAGCATTTAGATTTTGTCCATTGAGTATGATGTTTGCTATAAGTTTTTTTTATATGACCTTTATTTTTTTAAGGTATGCTCCCTTTACTTCACTTTGCTGAGTTTTTTTTTTTTTTAATCATGAATGGGTGCTGTGCCTTATCAAGTGCATTTTCTGCATCTGTTGATATGATCATGTGGTTTTTGTCTTTTCTTTCGTTTATGTGATGTATTATGTTTTTGGATTTGCAAATATTGAAACATGCTTGAATCCCTGGGATGAATCCCACTTGTTCGTGGTGTACCATCTTTTTGATATATTGCTGGATGTGGTTTGCCAATATTTTGTTGAGGATTTCAGGATCTATGTTCATCAGCACTATTGGTCTATAGTTTTCTTTCTTTGTTGTGTCTTTGTCTAGTTTTGGGATTAGGATCATGCTGGCATCATAAAGAAAGTTTGCTAGTCTTCCCTCTTCTTGAATTTTCTGGAATAGTCTGCAAAGGCAAGGGGTTAACTCTTCCTTAAATGTTTTATAAAATTCTCCTGTGACATCATACAGTCCAGAGCTTTTGTGTGCCAGAAGTTTTTTGATTACTGCTTCAACATCATCAGCTGTTATTAATCTGTTTAGGCTTTCTGCTTCTTTTAATTCAGTTTTGGGAGATTATATTTTTCTAGAAATTCATCCATTTCACCCAGGTTTTCAAATTCCTTGACATATAGTTGTTTGTAATAATTTCCTGCATACCTTTGTATTTCTGTGTTATCAGTTGTAATTTCTCCTCTTTCACTTCTGATCTTATTTATTTTTGTCCTTTTTCTTTTTTTCTTAATGAATCTGGTTAAATACTTGTTGATTTTGTTTATCTTTTCAAATAACCAGTGCCTGGATTTATCCATCCTTTGAATTGTTCTTTTGGTATCCATGTCATTTAATTCTGCTCTAATTGTGATTATTTCCTCCCTTGTACTTGCTGTGAGCTTGGTTTGTTGTTCCTCCAAGTTTTTGTAGATAGAGGGTTAGATTGTTTATTTGAAATGTTTCTATGTTTTTTAGGTAGGCCTATATTGCTATGAACTTCCCTGTCAGGACTGCCTTCGCTGTGTCCCATAGGTTTTGGACTGTTGCGGGTTCATTTTCATTTGTTTCAAGAAACTTTTTGATTTCTTCCTTGGTCTTATTATTAACCCATACATTGTTTAATAGCATGAGATTCAGTCTCCATGAGTTGGTATATTTTTTAATTTTTTCCTTGAGAATGGTTTCTGGTTTCAAGCCTTTGTGGTCTGAGAAAATGCTTGATATGATTTCAATTTTCTTGAATTTGTTGAGGCTTGTTTTATGTCCTATTTGTGGTCAGTTATTGAAAATATTCCATTTGCATTAGAAAACAATGTGTATTTTGCTTCTTTGGAATGAAAGCTTCTATATATATCAGTTAAGTCCTTTTGATATAAAGTATTATTAAATTCCACAGTATCCTTCTTGATATTTTGTATGGAAGATATATCCATTGTTGACACCGGGGTGTTAAAATCCCCTACTATAATTGTATTGCTGTCATTATCTTCCTTGAAGTCCTCCTATGGTAGGAGGCCTGTGAGATTCATTGTGCACTCTCCTTGATCACCTGAACTAGGTGCTCTTGAGGTGCATTTATGTTGGTTCTTTGGATGTATTTGGGTTTTGATTGTTGTTGGGTCTTTCTTTGATGGGTCCTTCCCTCCAGCTGGTTGACTGAGGGTCACTCTGCCCACCATGCCTTGTGTGCTGTTGTGCAGGTGCTGCCAGAACAAAACCACAAAGCCCAGGAACAAACCCACACCTGTGATAACAACTCCCACCCTCCAGCAATCCCAGTATCAACAACAGATGAATCAGTATCAATAATGTTGTAAAGAGATTGGAACTATTGCAAAAAAAA
>PVKM010029707.1:0-17637 GCA_004027735.1 Carollia perspicillata | reverse complement strand
GGAGGGTAGGGGATAATCTGGTTGGATATTGCTACAAACCACTTTTCACAAAATGAAGGAAGATTCAGGTATAAAAAATCCCTACAGATGCTTTGCTCTGATCCCTGCTGATAGAGTCCACTCAATTTCTGGACACTGTGATGCTAAAATACCAACCCTGCTCCATAAGGACATACTCAGGCAAAGGACTTGAGTAGCATGGGGTCTCTTGATCCCAGAACTATAATGAAAACATGCTTTCTCTTAATTGTTTTAAGGTATGTCTTCTTTCGTTCTTGTCCCAGGTTCTCTCATTTTTCCTGTTTTTCTCCTCTATTCTGCTTATCTTGTTTCCTGCATACCAAACATGACAGGACTTCCTTACCATCTAGAGAAAAAGACCAAGGCTGCCTTATACTTTTCCATCTTGCTCCAGACTAGTGAGCTGGTTCCTGAAAGGCTATTAAATGAATGAAGTATTTCTGCTACTTCTAATGTGAAAAAGGAATGGTACACAGGTAATAGAGGATACCTAAGTAAGTTTGACAGAAATCTATTTCAACTGGACATGAAAACAAGTTTGCACAAACAATAAGCAACATTTCAAAACTAAATAAATTGCGCTTTTACCTACAATGCACATAAACTGGCAAGAGAAGACTTGATAGTGGGTGTTGGGTGTTGATGGAAGGTGCTAGGGAGTCAGGTGATCGACTTTCAAGCAAGTAGCCTGTGTATTGTGACTTATAATAAGAAATGTATATTTTTGGTCTTCATCCCATTCCTGGCAGAGCTCCTAAACCTTGGAATTTCCCAAGTGATAAATAAGAGATAAAAGTGTTTTTCAAAAGAAGTCTTTTCAACCACACCTGAGTTTATGTTCATGAGGTAACTTTTGCAAATCCCCTAAAGATGCAGGCTGGTTGCCAGGGGAACCATCCCAGGGATTAGAGGGTTAGAACTTTCAGCCCCACCTCTCACTTCAGGGGACAGGGATGTGGGCTGGAAATTGAGTTCAATCACCAAAGACCAATGATTTAATCAATCATGCCTGTGTAATGAGTCTCCATAAAAATCTCTAAAGCAGCGGTTTCAACTGATGTGTTGTAACTATTTTTTAAAACATAGAATACCTGACTATTTCATCAGGGGCATTGACCTCTTTTTCCTCAGATTGTCAAATAAAAAATGAAAACGGCCAGCACTGCAGTAGCTTTCTGGTGTGAATGGCCTGTCTTGAACCATAAATATGTATGTCACATAGTAGAGGTGCATCTTATTGGTCACGTCGCATAATAAGTTTACATCTGATTAGTTAATTCTTGGTACCAGAAACCCTTATTTCTGGTTTTTAAAGTCACTTTGAAGCAAAAAGTGTAGGTAATTACTATTCTTATTAATTTTTTTATAAATCAACCAAAATAATATTTATTTTTTGTCAGTTTGGCAAAAAGTATACTTTTTGGTGTACCATAGGATTTTAGTAGTTAGTTTATATGTGCCATGAGATGAAAAAATAACAAGAGCTTCCAGGCTGATGAACTTGCAGAGGTGCTAGGAAGGTGGCTGGGCCTGGAGAGGGCATGTAAGCTCAACATCCTTTCCCCTACAGCCCTATGCCACTCTTCTCTCTTATATTCGTGTAGTAAACCAGTAATCTGATAAATGAACTGTTTTCCTGCATTCTGAGAACTGGTCAGTCAGAAGCCCAGATAGCCACCAGGAGTTGCAATTGGTATCTGAAGCTGGGGTGCAGTCTTTGGGGACAGAGCGCTTAACCTGTAAGATCTGACGCTCTCCAGGTAGACAGTGTCAGAACTGAGTTAAATTTGTAGGACTCACACACACCCATGTTTCATGGGCAGATGATCTGAGTGTGAGTAGAAGAAAAAACAGGGTTTTTTCTTTACACAGCATCCTTGGGACTCATACTCCACTTAAAGTTATAGACAGTAAAACTAAACAGGAGAATACATGAAAACATGGTTTACAATCACTTTTTTCACATATACAATTTCTACATATTTAAAAATCTGTTGCTGGGTTTTCTATTCTGTTCCAATGATCTATTTACATAGTCATTAAGACCATCCTGTCTATATAAATATATGTTTTAATAAAGTATGCATTAAGGTGAGCCCCTGAACTTTTATTTTGCCCAAATGTTCTTGATTCTTCTTGCTTCTTTATGCTTCCATTCACACTTTAGAACTAAATTTTCAGTAAAAGGGAAAAAACCCATTGAGTTTTTATGGACATTGCATTGATTTATTCTACCAATTTAAGGATATTTGATAGCTTTAAGTTATTGAGTATTTCCTTCCAAAATATGATATATATCTCTGCTTATTGGCTTTAATTTTGACATTTAATAATTATCTCCAAATTAATCTTGCACTTCTTTTGCAAGATTGATTCCTCTTTTATTATAATTACATTTGTTACATTGGTTGATAGTGTGTAGGAATGCAATTGATTTTCTATGCAATCATATCTAGCAATCTTGAAAAACTCATTGGTTAGTTCTAAAAATTAGACTGCAGATTCCCCTGGACTTTCCATGCAGATAATTATAATTTATGGACAATAGCATAAATTTTGATTCTTCCTTGGCAAACTATATATTTTTTACTTGTTTTTTTATTTGGCTTTTTATTTTTTTATTTTTTAAAAAATCTAATGTATTTATTTATTTTTAGAGCAATGGGAAGGGATGGAGAAAGGGAGAGAAACATCAATGTGTGGCTGCCTCTCACATGACCCCCTACTGGGGACCTGGCCTGCAACCCAGGCATGTGCCCTGACTGGGAATCGAACCTGTGACCCTCTGGTTCACAGACCAGTGCTCAATCCATTGAGCCACACCAGCCAGGTCTTTTTATTTAGCTTTTTAAAACTTACTATACTCATAGGACGTTTAGTACATTACAAAATAGATACAGTGATAGTGGGTATTTTATCATGTTCCTGATTTGTAATGAAATACTTTTTACTTTTCATGATTATTTGTGATATTATAGGTGAGTTCCGGTGGAAACCCTTTATCAGGTTAAGAAAGTTTCTCCTATTACTAGTTTTCTAAATTTATTTTTATCCAGAAGTTATGTTCAATTTCATCTAATGCTTTTTCATTTAGATTTTTAGATGATCCGGTGGTTTGGTTTTTCTCTTATAAAATGTTAATATGGAGAATTATAGCAATAGGTATTTACCAAAATTATACAGCACATGGCTTAAAGAGTCAAACAGCTCTATGACACACAATTTGCATGTCCACCAGGAATGCACGAGCATTCCCGCTGTTCCTTGTCCTCATCTACACTTGGTATTATTATCAATATATTTCATGTTAGCCATCCCATTGGGTGGTACCTCATCATGTATAAAAGTAAGAGCTCTTCAGTTTCTGCTGGGAGTAAAACTAACAAAAATCCACTAATCTACGGTGAGCCACATGAAGATGTTTGTAAATTGGTAGATAAAGCAACTTGCATAAAAATAGCTCAGTCCAAAGTCAGATTCCAAAACTCCTGTGACTGACTATACCAAGGACTTTGTGAATCTATTCTCTTCAAAGTATGTGCAATAATTTGTGAATCTACTGTTTATAACTAAACTGACACAATTGTAAGTTTTCATGAGTTCTAGGATTTTTTTTAGCTTTAAAGAGGGTGTCTTTGTAGTCTAAGAGCACAGGCCAGGTCAAGGCATGGGCTTAAAGTCCTGGCTCTGACAACTATTACATGCAACCTCGGATAAACTCTGAAACCTGAACTTCAGTCTTCATATTTGTAAAATGGGAATAGTAGTAAGATCCACAGAATAGGTTCATTATGAGAATGAAATTATATAATCCATATAGAGTTCAGTCCATTGTCTGGCTTGGAACGTATGCCTGTTAACAGTTTAGTTGTTATTATTTGTCAAAAAGTTTGGATATTAGTTGCTTCACTAGTAGAGGAGAAGGAAAGCAGTCAGGCAAATCTTTAGCAGGTGCATGTAAAGACTAGACAAAATTGGAGACAAAATTTAAAATGTCTGAAAGCAGTCCAAAGGAGACAGAAATCAGAGGAAATTTCAGTTTTAAGAAAATTGTAAGCAGAAGGGTTAAAATCTGCAGAGGCCATGCTTCTCGATCCAAGGAAGTAGCCCAACTCCCATGGCTATAGCTGTGGAAAAATTAGAAAGTTAAAGGAAGCCGTTACATCATCAATAGCCTTGGAACCTGTCTACAGTAATGATGTTAAAAGTGGTGGTTTTTAGATGTGTAGAAAAGGGAAGATGAAAAGAAAAATCCTTCATCCCAAGTCATGCAAGGACTTAGTCCTTTATTATAAAAGAATCAGTGAAGGACATTACGTGATTGTTGGGCAGCAACCATTCATTCATACATGTGTTCAATCACCTCCTTGTTCATTTATTCAACACATTTTTATCAATCATCTATGATTTTATTACTAAATGTTAGCAATATAAAGATGAATTTGTGGATTTCCACTATACGCTTTCTAAACCCTGCCTTGACAAACTCTAGAGATGATTTTAAAACTCTGCCTCAAAATCATGTACCCAGTCTTGGTTCCCACTTGCCTCAAATCATCATCTGCAACAGAGAGAGCATGGCAGCACCTGCATTTAGCTTGAGTTTCTACCCACTTCCACAGACCTGACAGAGAGGATCTATATCCACGACTATCAACCTTGGGTGCACATTAGGTTCACCCAGCGAGCTCTAAAAACCCTTGCACTTTGGCTATTTCCCAGATCAATCACATCAGAAAATATGAGAGTGGGACCCAGGCATCAGAATTTGTAAATTTTCAGAATCCCGGTCAAAATGGAGTGTAGGTAAATGCCATGCTTGGGTACCTCCCACAATCATATCAAAATGACAATAAATTACAAAACAACCATCATTCATAACTGCCTGAAATCTAGCTGAACAGACGTCCTACACTTAAGGATATAAAGAAAAAGTCACATCAAGAATGGGAGGAGGGGCAAAGATGCAGATAGGCTGGTCTCATGCCCATATGTGCTGGTTAAAAATCAGGATGGATATCTTAGCTGCAGAGGTCCCCCATGAGGAGCATGGGGTTCCAGTCCCACATCAGATCCCCCAGCCCAGGGTTTTTTTTTGCCAGGAAGAGAAGTCCCCATAGCTTCTGGCTGTAAAAAGCAGCAGGGATTGTGACTGAGTGAGACAGAGGGACTTACATAGCCTCAGACTTTCCTCTTTAAGGACCTGAACAAGGACTTAGACTCACTCACTCTGAGCTCCAGCATTGGGGAAGCAACTCAAAATGTTCCAGGGACATACAGGGAGGAACTGAGTTGTCTGGCATCAGGGAGAGCTTGAGGGATAGCTTTCTCACAGACAGAAGTGCTGATAGAGGCCATTGTTCCTTTTGTGAGACCTGTCCCAACAGAGCCATAGAGCTAGCACCATCTCTGTGTCCCTTAACTTTGCTAACACTGCTTGACCCGATCTGGTGACTCCCTGGGCCTTGCTCCACCCAACTGGCGAGTCCACCAAAGCCATTTCCATTGGCTTTTCTATACAAACATCCTTTCTTGCATCATGCTGCAGACTTTCCTAAAATCTATCAAACAAGCAGCATCTGGCCTCCGTGTACCCTGTACCTCTTGCTGAGTGGACCCAGGACAGGCACTAGTGGAAGCTGGCCTTGATTCACAGCTTGGCCTCTTCTGGGCACCTTCAAGCCCAGCACAATTTGCAACTATCTGCGGATCACTCTATAGCTAATGCCAGGTGGCCCCAGGCAAGACACAGGTGGCGGCTGACCTTGCACTTCCTGGGAGGCCCCAGTGCATCTGGTGAACAGCTTCAGACCACAATGGATTACAATGCTACCACCTCCACGAGTGACATACTGAAGGGGTAGACTCAATGGATAACAAAGCAAGCCCTGTTCCATAGCATTGGCCCCTGCAAGCAGCTCCTCCACTGTAGTCACAGCCAGTCCTCACTTCCAAATTATCCTGGGGACATATCTCTCCCATTGATGTGCCAACAGCAATCAAGGCTCAACTCCAACAGGACACTGCACACAGCCTACAAAGGGGGGCACACCTGGAGCACCCAACTCAGTTGACTGGGGATGTTGTGCCATCAGGCCCTACAGGACACCTGCTACATGAGACCACTCTTCTAATACCAGGAGACCAGAGGCTCTACCTGATACATAGAAACAAACACAGGAAAGCTGCCAAAATGAGGAGACAAAGAAACAAGTTCCAAGTGAATGAATAAAAGAAGCTTCCAGTGAAATGGAGGCAAGTAAACTATCTGATAGAGTTCAAAACAATGGTTATAAGGGTGTTTGAGAAACTTAGTGAGAACTTCAACAGCATAAAATAGGACATGGATCCATAAAAAAGAATCAGTTAGAAATGAAGGGACTTCTGGCCAAGATGGAGGCATAGGTAGACACACTGTGCCTCCTCACACAATCAAAATAAGGACTAGAACAAATTAAAAAACAGAAAATAACCAGAACTGACAGAAAGTCGAACTGTGTGGAAGTCCGACAACCAAGGAGTTAAAGAAGAAACATGCATCCAGACCAGAAGAGGGGCAGAGACAAGTAGCCTGGTAGAGAGGACTTGTGGCAAGGCAGCAGCTAGAAGACCAGGTGAGGTGGTGGCTTGCAGACTGGGCAGTTCCACCTTTGCATGCAGATAAACTGGGAGAAACAACTGGGGAGTGAGATAGACCACACAACCCAGGGTTCCAGTATGAGAAAATAAAGCCTCACAGCCTCTGAATGAAAACACCTGTGGGGGTTGAGATGCCAGCAGGGGAAACTCCCAGCCTCACAGGAGAGTTCATTGGAGATACCCATAGGGTTGTAGAACATACACAAACCCACCCACCAGGAATCAGCACCAGAAAGGCCCAATTTGATTGTGGGTAGTAGGGGAAGTGACTGAAAACCAGCAGGCATCAGAGCAACTGGCACTGTTCTCTCTCAGACCCCTCCCCCATGTACAGTGTCACAAGGCAGCATATGGGTTGCCCCACCCTGGTGAACACCTAAGGCTCTGCTCCTTATTATGTAACAGGCACACCGAGACAAAAAAAAATGGCCCAAATGAAAGAACAGATCAAAGCTCCAGAAAAAATGTAACTAAGGAATGAAGAGATAACCAACCTATCAAATACACAGTTCAAAACACTGGTTATTAGGATGCTCCAGGAACTCACTGGGTACTTCAACAGCACAAAGAAGACCCAGGCAACAATGAAGGTCACATTATGTGAAATAAAGAAAAATATACAGGGAATCAACAGTGACAAGAAGGAAATCAGGACTCAAATCAATGGTTTGGAGCAGAAGGAAGAAAGAAACATTTGACCAGAACAGAATGACGAAACAAGAATTCAAAAAAATGAGGAGAGACTTAGGATCCTCCAGGACATGTTTAAACATTCCAACATCTGAATCATAAGGGTGCCAGAAGGAGAAGAGGAAGAGCAAGAAATTGAAAACTTACTTGAACAAATAATGAAGGAGCTTCCCCAGTCTGGCAAAGAAAATAGACTTTCAGGAAGTCCAGGAAGCTCAGAGAGTTCCAAAGAAATTGGATCCAAGGAGGAACACACCAAGGCACATCATAATTACATTACCCAAGATTAAAGAGAAGGAGAGAATCTTAAAAAAGAAGGACAGAATCAGCAAGAGAAAAGGAGACAGTTACCTACAAAGGAGTTCCCATTAGACTATCAGCTGATTTCTCAAAAGAAACCTTACAGGCAAGAAGGGGATGGAAAGAGGTATTCAAAGTCATGAAAGGCAAGACCTACATCCAAGATTACTCTATCCAGCAAAGCTATCATTTATAATAGAAGGGCAGATAAAGTACTTTCCAGATAAAGTCAAGTTAAAGGAGTTTATCATCACCCCACCCATATTATGTGAAATGTCAAAGAGACTTATTTAAGAAAAAGAAGATAAAAAATATGAACACTAAAATGACATCAAACTCACAGTTATTAACAACTGAACCTAAAAAAAAACAAAAACAAAAACAAACTAAGCAAACAACTAGGACAGGAACAGAATCACAGAAATGGAGATCACATGGAGGGTTATCAGTGGGGGAGTGGAAGCAGGAGAGAGGGGGGAAAGGTACAGAGAATAAGTAGCATAAATGGTAGGTAGAAATAGACAGGAGGAGGTTAATAGTATAGGAAATGTAGAAGCCAAATAACTTATATATGTGACCCATGGATATAAACTAAAATGGGAGCAATGTGGGTGGGAGGGGGCATGTAGGGTGGAGGGGAGTGAAGGGGGAAAATGGGACAACTGTAATATCATAATCAATAAAATATATTTTAAAAAAGAAATGAAGGATACACAAACTAAAATGAAGAATAAATAATAGGGAATCAATAGTAGAGTAGATGAAGCAGAGGATCAAATCAGTGATTTGGAATATAAGCAAGCAAAAAACAACCAATCCAAACAAAAGAAAGAAAAAAGAACCTCCCCAATGAGGACAGTATAAGGAGCCTTTGAGACAAGTTCAAGCATTCCAACACTGGCATCATAAGGGTACCAGAAGGAAAAGAGAGACAGCAAGAAATTAAAAACCTATTTGAAAAATTAATGCTGAAAATCTTCCCTAACCTGGTGAAGAAAAAATTATATATTTTTAAAGATTTTATTTATTTATTTTTAGAGAGAGGGTAAGGAAGAGAGAAAGAAAAGAAGAGAAACTTCAATGTATGGTTGCCTCTTGCTCACCCCCTACCTGGGACCTGGCCTGTAACTCATGCATGTGCCCTGATTGAGAATCTACCAGTAACACTTTGGTTCACAGGTCAGTGCTCAAGCTACTGAGCCACACCATCCAGGGCTGGTGAAGAAAATTGACACACAAGTCCAGAAAGCACAGAGAGTCCCAAATGAGATGAACTCAAAGAGGCCCCACAGAGACACATCACAATTAAATTGCCAAAGGTTAAGACAAAGAAATAAATCTTAAAAGCAGAAAAGGAAAAGCAGTTAGTTACCTACAAGGGAGCTCCTCTGAGACTATAAGCTGATTTCTCAACAGAAACTTTGCAGACCAGAAGGGACTGGCATGAAATATTCAAAATGATGAGAAGCAAGGATGTACAATCAAGCTTCCTCTACCCAACATGACTACCATTTAAAATTGAAGGACAGATAAAGGATTTCACAGACAAGAAAAAACTAAAAAAGTTCAACACCAGCAAACCAGTATTATATGAAATGTCAAATTATCTTTTTTAAGAAGTATAAGAAGAAAAAAAGATAAAAAAATATATGTGTAATAAACAGAAAAAAAGAACAAATTCTTACCATTTTTGACAGCATGGATAGAGCTAGAGGGTATTATGCTAAGTGAAATAAGTCAGTCAGAAAAAGACAAATACCACATGATTTCACTTACATGTAGAATCTAAAGAACAATATAAATGAACAAACAGAAACAGACTCATAGATACAGAGAACAGATTGATTTTTGGCAGAGGGGAAGGGGATTGGGGGACTGGGTAAAAAGGTAAAGGGATTGAAAAGTACAGATTGGTTGTTACAAAACAGTCACAGGGATGTAAAGGGATCTAAAGGGAATATAGTCAATAATATTGGGTGCCATGTGGGTACCGAAAATATCTGGGGAAACACTTTGTAAAGTGTATGATTATCTAATCATTGTGCTGTACACCAGAAACTGATATCAAATAATAGTGAATATAAACTGTAATTGAAAAACGTTTTAAAAAGAATTTGTAGACTTCCTAGGTGTTCTGAATGCAGCCAGGATGAAGAATCATGGGTCTACGTGAATACCAGCCTGCTTAGTTGCATCAGAACAAGAGAGAGCCACTGGATGATGCCAAGGAGCAGGGAGGTAGGGCGTGGCATTGCTACTCATGGTAAGACAGGGCAGAAAAGACACAGGAGGAAGCTTATGGTCAAGTCCCATGACTGCTCTGCACTGCTCAGGATTAACACCTATTAGCAAGTATTGTGAACCAAACCGTGTTCTCCCAAATTCGTGTTGAAGTCCTCACTCCTAGTACTTCGGAATGTGACTATATTTGGAGAGGAGACTACAAAGAGGTGATAAGGGTGAGCCCTCATCCAGTATGACGGATGTCCTTACAAGAAGAGGAGATTAGGACACAGATATGAGTAGAGGGAAGAGCACGTGAAGGTGCAGGGCCATCTGTAGGCCAAGGAGAGAGGCCTCAGAAAAAACACCTGCTGACACCTTGATCTTGGACATCTGGCCTCCAGAACTGTAGGAAAATAAATTTCCATTGTTTAAGACACCCAGTGTGTGGTACTTTGTTATGGCAGCCTTAGTGAACCAATAGAAAAAGTATAGGCACCATATAGATGATACAGTTGTCCAAATGTCTCATTATTGCTGCTATTGTTAATGTAAACATGTTCATGGTGGGGAAAAAAATGCTACTAATGGAAGAGGGTAGACAATGAAATTTTTAATTTCTCTTTTCTCCCTGAACATTCGAATTCACTACTCTGAAGTGAGTACTGTTAATAGAGTATTATATTAATAATATGTAAGAGTATCAGGGTTTATTTATTCACTACCTAGCGAGCATGAGTCCTGCCTATATGCCAGACTTTGTGCCCAGCAGGATACAAAGAAAGATATGATGCTGTTCAGAACCTTAGCATTGATAGTGTGCAGTGCCTGGCTTATGTCTGTGAGGTCAGAGCACCTCGAACACAAGAGGAGCCAACGTGAGGGGCAGATTGGAATGAACATGGTTGTTAACTGGAGAAGCCAAAAGCAATCACAACTAAAGGTTAGGTATCAACAGGAATTAAGATGTGTGCTTAGTCCTACGATCCAGGGTACCAGGCTGTGGATGGAGGGCAAAGCAGGAAGTCTGGGGTTCCGAAAGGGCCCCAGCATGAACTGCAGAAGCAAAGGGCTTTAGGACCCAGGCTGTGACTCAGCAGAGAGCAAGATGTGGCTGAGTGGACCCTGGGAGACCAATACAGCCAAAGCCTCAGGGCCTCACATGACAAACACGTGTACGTGGGGAACCCAGCAGACTTAGTAATGAAGAATTATAGCCATATGAGGTTCCCTCCCAGAGTGGCACGGAATACAGAGAAGAAATTAAGAAAGTCAGAGGAGGAGGTGAGGGCAGAAATGGGCCTTGAAGAAGAGGCTTTACATAAGATGAAGGTGTGGGAGGACATGATAGGAAAAGGCAGCCCAGTGTAAAGCCATGGTGGGAGGAGGAAATGAGGTATTTTCGGGGAAAAGGAAGCAGCCTGTTGACAGGTATAGAAGTGTCTGGAAAGGCACTCAGCATCAGGCTGGACAGAATGGATTAGAAGAAAGTTTGGCTATATCTGAAGAGTTATGATGAGGGAGAGAGGAGCTGGATCTGGGGTGGAAGTATGGGGCCCCACCCTTGCTCAGGACATCGAGGACACAGGCCTGCACCTGGGAAGAGTGTGCTAGCATTGGGGAGACAGTTTTAACCGTTGGCCTCCCTCGCACTTTCTCCATAACCAGGGGCACTGTGCTGGCTCTCTCCTCTCTTCCATTTCTGCAGCTCTTTTTTTCCAAGCTAGTCACTGCCTGTGAAAAAGGCAGGTATGCCCTGCAGTGCTCCAGGTCCCTGAGGAACATTCTGGCATAGACAGCCCACTTTGGGTCACACTGAGGCCTCAAAGACAGGGGACAGCTGCAGCCTGGGTTACATCCATGAGCCCCTTCAAAGTGTACTCAGAGTGAAGCATGTCCATCTGTCTGGTGACTGTGTGCGTGTGTGTGTGGGGGGGTCTTCATAATGTTCTTTTGGTTGGGACCAAGGCCTTCCTCCCTCTCAAGGATGGTGTGGATGGCTGCTTCACTTAGGATTCCCAGCATGTAAGATTGAACCTCTGCGGGGTTATCTGTGGTTGAGGATCCAACAGCTGTCCCTGCTGTCTCAGTGGAATAAAATGCTTCTACTGAAGCAAAAATGACACAGTTGCACAAAGCAGATAAGCAGGAGATCTGAGTTGTGGGAGGCATGGTTATCTGGAATCCTTTCCTTACCCAGGGGAGAGGCATTTATTTATCTGAGGAGTGCCGGAACCATGTCTTTCAGATAACAAAATTTCCTAGGGAATCCCTCATATCAGCGGTGACTCAATTCCTGGACTTAAAGGGAAAGAAGTTCAGTGCATATTCCTTTGCCTTACCTGGCCGAGAGGAAGTGTATGAGTGTTGGGGAGAGAAGGGCTGCGAGGAGCTTGTTCAGTGTGTGTGCTAGTCAGTCCCTGTCCATAGCGAGGGGTAGAAGCCGTGAGAGTTGTCAGTGAGGACTGTCTGTCAGTGGGGAGGTGGAGAAGGTCTGACTTGAAGGCCCTCGAAGGCCACTTTCCTGTTCCCTTCTCCCCAGAGGAATCCCTTCCCCAGTAATAATGCCTCTAGTTCCCTCATTGATGACTCCTTTGGGCTAAAGCAACAGTTTTCAATCTGGGCTGCACGGGGCTTCAGGGAGCATAAGGCCAGGGGAGAGGTGTATCCTATTCCTTCCTCTACCCTTTAAATCAGGGTGCTTCCAGTTCCCCAGTTACATATCATGCTTCCTTTTGAGGTTACTTTGGAAAAAGTTTTCTCTTTTATAAGTATGATGGTTAATTTTATGGGTCAACTTGACTAGACTACATTAGCAATATTTTGCCAAATACCAATCTAGACATCACTGTGAAGGTGTTTAGGAAAGACATTAACATTTACAACTGTAGACTTTGAGTAAAGCAGACGGCCCCCCCTAATCTAGGTGGGCCTTAACCAATCAATTGAAGACCCTCAGAAAAAAAGACTGAGGTCCCTCCCTCAAAAGGAAAGAACTCTCACTCGAGTGACAACATCAGCTCTTCCCTGGTCTCCATCCTGCCGGCCTGCCGGCCTGCCCAGCAGGTTGTAGACTTGCCAGCTTCTGCAGTCTTATGTGTCAGCACCTTTAAATAAATCTGTCTCTGTTTAGTCACATTCTATTTATTCTGTTCTCTGGAGAACCCGGCCTAATACAGTAGGCTTGTTAAATGTAGTGGTGTAGGTGCAACAGTTTGGAAACTAGTTTTGATGTAATTCAGAATTGAGCCAAAGAATAAATGTATTGATCTTGTTGGGCTATCACTGTGTAAGAAGTTCCATACAAAAATGAAATGGGGCCAGGCAAGAAAAAACTCTGTGGGAGTAGAAGAGAGTTGGAGGTATTATGCAAATTTGGGATTTCTAAAATACATGTGTGTACATGTATATCTTCATGTGCCTGTGTGGGCCTATTTATGCATGTGTATATGTATGTTTATGAGCCTATACATGCTTATATTTCCTAGTCCCACCTGCTGAAAACACCAAGAGGCAAAGACACCAGGCAGCAACAGCAACGATACACTTGAGCCCCCACATAGTGTTTCTAATGCTCCCCATAAAGATGGACCGAGTCTACTCAGAAAAATGGCTGATTCCATGGCTAGGACAAGGTAGGCACAAGATAAACTGGGAACATGTTGTTAACCAGAGAGTAATAACAGTGCACACAAAAAATAACAGAGCAAGTTGTAAGGGCTTGGGAGAGAGCTTGAAGGTGTCCCACTGGCCAATTCAGATATAACTGGAACACAAAAATATTAAATACAAAGATAAACTAGAAGGAATGGGAATACATTAATGCATTTTGATGATTTTAAAAGATACATAAATAAATAGGGGATAAGGTTATTCTACTCACACTAGAATGCTGAGAGCCAAATGGCAGTGTGCAAGACGTGCTGGAGAGAGGAAAGAAATCATCACTTTGCAGCCACAGAGTAAAGGTGAGGTGACAAAGAAACATGAAGACATGCTAAATGCCAGGGGGAGATTTTGATGAGGAGCAGGACACTCATGTGTCTTACAGAGTGAACACCTTATGTCTCCAGATGTGGAACCCTGGGGGGAATGCGACTTTGCCCGTGCGGCACAATGGCCAGAAATGCGTAGCCGCAGTCTAATCACACAGAAACATCGGACAAACACAAAATGAAGACTGCTTTATTTTTTTTTAAAGGGTGCATGTGTGGGAGTGGGGGGATTTAGTTTTCAAAATGTCAATGTTATGAAAGACAATAAAAGACTTTGGATGCACTTCAGATTAAAGGGGACTAAACAAGGAGGATGAAATGCCAAAAAGAACATGATGAGACCAATTGACCGTACTGGAGTATGGCTGCCAGATTAGCTAAAATTATTATCTCAGTGTAAATTTATGAAGTTGATCACACTACTGTGGCTATGTAACAGAATATTCTATTCCTGGGAAATATACACTGAAGTATTTAAAGGTAAAAATGCCATAATGTAATTTACCTTCCACTGGTTCGGAAAAAAGAATTCTGTACTCACACACATATATGTATGTATGTGTAGAAAGGCAGATGATAGAGACACAGAGAAAGACTGAGAAAGAGAAGAGGGAAGGAGGGAAGCAGGGAGGGGAAAGACAGGGAGAGAGAGAGAGAGAGAGAAGTTCCTTGGGGAGAATAGAAATATTTGTTCCTTATGCCAATAGAAGCATGCATTCTAGGGCCATGGCCTGAATGCTGGTCTGAAGAAATAACAAAAATATATGAAGGGACCCCTGGGTGCTGGTTAGAATCAGGTCACTGAGACCAAGTGAATACACCCAGTGCACCCGCCCCCTCAGTGCCCATGTGCCATGATACATTCCATGCAATGCCAGCTTAGTCACTGCACCAGTCCGTTTTCCAGCAAGAAATAGGTGGCACACTGGAGCTAGACTATTGAGGTCAGCATAATAAAGGGGTAAGGATTACAGAGTTAGTGAAACCAACAAGGGAAGTGCATCTCCCCAAGAAAAGCAGCAGTGGGGAGCCAGTGCTGTCAGAAAAAAAATGAAGGGAGGGAGCTGTTACCAGAACCTGAAGCCAAAAGAAGAGCTATTTGGAGAGCTGATCTGGCCACCTGGTAGGAACTGTGGTCTTTGGTAGAGAGCTACATGACTCTGCAGCCAACCCTCAGCAACCCAGCAGGGAGGGGCCCAAGGAGGACAATCGCCTTGCCCTACTTTCCTTGCACCTCTGGTCTCCTGCCAAGGCTTCCTATTGGCCAAATACACCGGGCAGCCAGAAGACAATGGAGTCAAATGAGGACCCTCTGCAGGTCTGCCTCCCAGGGAACAGAGCGAGGTGGAGAAGGGTGGAAACTGAGTCTGGAAGGGGAGATGGACTTAGGAATCAGTGATATGATGCTGCAGGGGACATGTAGCTTTGTGGAAGCAGAGAGCTGATATTCAACATCACCCAGCAAGAGTCCTGATTGTATGTAGATTCATGGGACTGAAGTGGTTAAAGAGTTTGAGAGGAAAGTTGGAAAAAGAAAGTACTTCTTTCCTGGTCATTGGAAATGGGGTTTTTAAAAGCCCTTATTCTCTCTGAATAAGTTATTTTTCAAACTGTCAACAAAAGCCAGTAGAAAGATAAGTATAGGAGAGTTCATTAACAACATACCAGTAAAATTTCATATTGATGGAGAAATACTGCCATTAATTTTTCCAAGAAGTAGAATACCTATCAGAATCAACCAAAGGGTAGTATATTTCTGGAGTGCCCCACCAAAGTGTGGTTCAGTGTCTGCAGTGTATTCATTGTAAGGGGGTGGTGGTCTCTGTACAGGGCAGGGGGCCAAGGCAGGATATGGACAGGACAGCTGGTTCACAAAGAGAATTCAAGGGGCAAGGTGAAGCTGTCAACTAGAAGATAAATCACAAAATGAGAAGTTGAAAGATTTGGAGGAAGCGGCGTGGTGTGTGACATTGCATGGCCAGTGATTTGGGACCAAGGCTGTGGGAGACCAGTGTTGAAGTGTCATTTGCTGTTTGTTTTGGAGGCAGGACCCACCATGAAAAAGAGGAATGACCTCCCTGCAGGCCTAGTAAGATCAAGACTGTCTACACACAGCCCAGCATTGCATTTTGAGAGAAAGCAAACCCAGCCGTGATTTCCAGCACACAAAACTACCCTGATCCTTGCCTTCCCAACCTTTCCAGCCCTACCTCCCCCCATTCCCCTCACAAGACAGCTCCACATGGTCTCTCAGGGGCCCAGATTCCTAACATCTTGTTGCTTTACCATCTCCTGGGGTACTGCCCTCATCCACAGGGTGGAAGTGGGCAAGAGAGCATAAATGCCTTTGTCTCCAAGGAGAGGACTCAGAAGTTGCACATACAACTTTTGCTTGCATCCTCCTGGCCTGAAGCTAGTCATGGGAAGCTGTAAGGGAGGCTGGAAAGTATAGGCTCTACCTGATGGCATATGTTTTACCCAAACACATGGTGTTCCAAGAAAGAGGGGCAGTTACAAGTTCCTGCCACCTGTCTATTATTTTCTTGGCCTAGAATGTCCTTTGCTCACCTTGATCACTCCCCTGACCTTCCCTTCCTGACCCTTTGTGACGTAGTTAAAAATAAATTTTCTCAGTTCCTTACCCCTTGCATTTTAACTCCTCTCTGTTATACGTATCTGTGTAGAACTTAGGCAGGCTGTGAGAGCTGAAGAAGCAGCCAGCAGTAAACAACTGAGATCACTCCTGAAATATAAGAATTTTATAGTACCTATAAAACCTCCTAGTTACTGCAGTCTTGGTCACCCTTCAGGACAGTATCGGTATTGAAGAAAATTGTTTACAACCCTGAACACACTCTTTTATATACTCCTGAGGTCAAAGATCTTCTGTGTCCAGAAAACAGTCTGTCTTAGACACTGACGTCACTGTTCTTCGTAGCTGTTATTCCTTGAAGCAACCTGTGTCCCACTCTGCACTGATTTCTAGGACCTGCTCACCTTCAGGAACCAGGCATCACTGTAATCCCAAGAGGCTCTCACCTACACAGAAATAAAATAGGAAGAAGTAGGCCTTCATTGAGTATTTAGTGAGTGAATGATTTACTTATTGAACAAATGAACAAATACATAAATGGAATTATAACACTGGTTAATATTTGAACCAAAAGCTAGTTATAGAGGCTGGTTCTTTTAACTGTCTTAATCATCGTATGGCATTTGCGGTTCGCACATCTGCTCACTAGCGTTCCATTGAACAAAGCAGATTGTCACGTTTCAGAGACTCTGATCTTGATGAAGGGGTAATAAAGAGTTTCACGCTTTCTTAAAATCTGGGCAATTCAAAGGAATAAATCCTAATGGACTGCTCTTGTGTGGAAGGTGGTCTAGGAACCTGCTTTTCTGGCTTACAGGATAAGCCTCCTCTGGCTCTTCCCAACTCTTTTGTGTAGCTTTTATTTAAGGCAAGAGGTGACAGCAGAACACACAGGCACCCGACATTCAGCGCTGACCCGGGGCATCTGCCCATGGTGCAAGGCCCTGAGAGCCACCACAAGTATAGGCTGGCATCTCCACCCAAAACAAGTTTGCTTGCACCTGAAAGTTTAGGAGAACCAGGTAAACAAGAAAAATAATCTGCTATCAGAATTCATATTTAAAGACAAAACAACCAACCACCTACATCCTGGTTTCAATAAACATTCAGCCCTGTCTACATTAATATCCAAAGCACCCTGTAAAGATCACTTCCAGTGATCTGACCGGTTAACAA
>PVKM010029706.1:0-17632 GCA_004027735.1 Carollia perspicillata | reverse complement strand
GGAAGAAACGGGAACAGCTTCACGGCTTCTGTGGAGACCCAGGCTTTTCCTTCCAGTCTCCTGGTGGTGCCTCCCATGAATCACAGAGTGGGTGGTGATGGTGCCAGGGGAATGGGGCCCTCCTCGTAGAAGGGGACTGTAAAGTGTTGCCTGGGAAGTGTGAGTGTGTGTGGGGGGTGGTGAGGGGGAGAGGAGAGGGAGAAGCCTTGCACGAATGGCTTGTTCGTTGCATTGCTCTCGTCATACAAAAGCCACTGCGGCACAGACTGTTGTGAATGGCCACGCGGAGCTCTGTCTTCTCTGTGTCCTCTCAGAACCCAACCAGAAAACGGTTCTGATAAACAGAGTATCACCCCTCAAAGGCAGGGTAAGGTAGGGTACGCTGAGACCAGGGAGGGAAACGCTACATGCTCACTGAAAAATAAATTGAATTTGAAAAGTGCAGAGAATAAAAAAGAAAAGTACCTGTTCCTAAAAGAAATATCTATTAATCCCATTTCCTCTAAGAAACCAGTGAGCTGTTTGATATGTATCTTTCCGAATATTTGCCTTTGCAAATGTATGGGTATATGTGGCTTTAAAAACAGTAGCATTTTATACATCCAGTTCTGTAGCATACAAGTAGAGTATGTAGGCATACACTAGATGTAAACACATATACCTTTTGCACTAGTATGAGGGACACTTTCCATAGGTGTCGAGGCGTTTATCCTTTTTACTGACTGCAGAATATTCCCCTGGGGGCATCTCAGTCCCCTGCGGCTTTGATCCTTGGCTGATGGTCGCTTCCATTTGTTTGCTGTTTACAAACCAGGCTGCAAAGAATATCCTTGTGCCAGTACAGGGCGGGGCAAAGCAGGTTTACAGCTGTGAGTACGCGAAACACAGTTTATTCTTGTATTATTAGTTATTAATTAGCCCGTTATTTCCCCCGTGAACAGCTGTAAACCTACGTTTGCCCCACCCAGCCTGTTCCTGTCCTTTGGTACTGTTACCACAACACAGACTCCTAGAGATGGAGTCAGGGCCAGTGATATCCAGGTCAAATGGTACGTGCATTTTAATGTTTGCTTACTGGGATGTTTAATTGTACTCTAAAGAGTTCAGTCACTATAACCCTAAACTAATTTGGGGTATAAAAATTAGGTTCTTTCAAACAAAAGGAAATAACCATGGCTCATAAAAATTAACACATGTTTGGTTTTCCCATGAGTCTTTCGACTGTTTCCTTCTTTGGGAAAAAGGACGCTAGCTCAGTGGCACTTCTTGTAGTTATTACTGTAACTCAGGAATTCCATCTATTAAATGACTCAGCTTTCTCGGTAAACCCAGACACAGAATCCTGCTCCACATGTACACTGGCGGAGTTTCCCCTCAACCTTTGTTATTCATTTCGTGAAGCATGGATTCAAGTAAGAAGTAAGGTACAATATACCCGTTACTGTACACAGATATGCACTGTACTCAGGTGAGTGATGCATCCTATTTGACTATTTCAGCTTCTCAGCTGTTAACAGGCATGTGGAAAACCTGATAAGCTTGGTAGAAATATCAATTCCCAGGTCCACATCTAAAAATTACGATGTGAATTGTTTTAAACAGTCTTTGCTTGAGATTTGAGTATGGGTGGATAGCATTTTGGGAAATAACGTGGCTACCGATTAAGAACACAGTCTGTAGTTATACCAAAGTCTAGTTTTGGAACTCAGTTGTACCATTTGCTGTGTGATCTTGGCCAAGCTGCTTACCCTCTCTGAGCCCCAGCCCCAGTTTACTCTTCTGTCAATGAGCTATCTATCCCCTCTCACTGTGAGGGTCAAATATTCACTGTATAGAAAACATTCAGCCTAGCCCTGACCTGTGTGGCTTAGTTGGGTGAGCATCATGCCACAAAGTGAAAGGTCGCCAGTTTGATTCCCGGTCAGGGCACGTGCCTGGGATGTGGGTTTGGTCCCCAGTTGGGGACATGCAAGAGGCAACCAGTGGGTGTTGTTCCTCACACACGGATGTTTCTCTGCCTCTCCTCCCCTTCCCCTCTCCCTAAAAGTCAATAAACAAAATCTTGTTTTATAAAGCACTCAGCCTAGAGTATCAAATGTGATACTAATTGTTATTAAGAAAGTTTGATTGACCATAAATAGGTACTACAAATACCCTTCTTAATGGCGTCCATTTGAGTAGTGAGTTTTCCTAAGGCAGGTACAGTATGATTCAATTTATAAAATATTTTTGTATGTTCAAATAATTTTTATATGTTTCAAATAAGTTCAGTGCCCCGGAACCGTAGTTCCAGTGTAAAGCAGAGCGTCTCTGTGGTAGCCCCCTTTCCCTCTCTCCCAGCTTCCCTGCGTTCCCCCTCTTCCTATCCTTTGCCTATTATTTCTTTCAACCAGTGATTCTGATTCGCCAGATAAACCAAACCAAACTCGAAGCCAGTTCACTTTCTAAAAGAGCATTTTTATTATTATGTCTCTGGGCTGAACACAGCACTGAACAGAAACATTTCACACACGTTTGTCAGTCTGGCAGCTTCACCGCCACCTCCACCCAGAACAAACTGATGACAGTCACTCAACTGTCATCAAAAGCAGTGCAAGTAGAGGGGCGGGGGAGGGTGGTGAGGAGGGCGTCCTGAGGTCTCTTGGAGCAAACAGTGCAAGACACAGCATGACATTCAAAATAAATTACAAAAATTAAATAATATAAATAAGTTGAAATTTAAGTTAGGAAGAGTCCCGGTGTGTGGGTGTGGGCAACAACCCACCAGGAGAGGTAGCTGTGGAGGTAGCAGGGGTGTTCGCAAGGCTTGCACCCTGCTTCCTGTTGGCCCACCGAGGCCAGTGGGTTCCTCTTAGCTTCCAGGCTGCTCAGGCGTCCAGCGGCAGGCTGGCGATGTATTCTTGGACCCAGGCCTCACTGGGGTCTGCACAGACCTCCCGGCCTCTTTTGGTTAGGAAGCTATGGAGAGAAGGGGCCAGGTTACACACTGAGCAGTCCAGCAGGGGAGCCCTGGGCCCACCGTGGCCCCTCTGCCCTGCTCAGGGCCTGCTCACCCTCTCAGGGACCCTCTGCCGATCTCAGACCAGGGAGCTGCTCCCACTGACTCAGGGAGCCCCTCTGAGGATTCTGCTGCTGCTGCCTCCTCCTTCCCCTTCCTTCCCTCTGGACTGCACCAGCCCCCTACCCTGACTCCGCAAGCCCCTGGCCAGGTCAGATCACCCTCGGAGACCTGGGTCCTGCATAGTTGATAGGAAGTCCTGGAGGACGGGGCCTTCCCAGGATGGCCCCCCTGGCCAGTCTGTGCCCCCGCTCCATACCCTCCCCATCTCCCCAGGGCTGGGCAGAAAGACTGGCACTTACATGACGCCAGGATTGGAGCACTGGCCGCTGGTCTCAAAATACTTGTCTATGAATTTACGTGGAATCGGCTTGGAGACATAGGAGAAGCAGCAGGCAGTTGGGGTGTCAGAGCCTACTGGAGAGGAAGGGACAGAATCAGCCTGAGTTACAATGCAGGGGAACAGGTGAAGTCTGAGGTCTGATCCCTGAGAGGCTGGGGACACGGGCCAAGACAGCCTTGCCCAGGGTGTGGGCTGGGAGACAAGATCATTAGAGGGCACTAGGCACATTTGCCCAGAAATTTCCCTGTCTCTGTCCTTGTTTCTGTCTGCATCTTTCTTTCTGTTGGAGTCTGCATTTGGGGTACCTTCTCCCTGTGATCCAGACATCCAAGCAGACTGTTCTCGGATCTCATCTCCCTTCAAAAAATTTTGTCTGATCCGGAAAGCCAAAAACCAGCAAAAGAGAAACCTCGGACATATGTCCTAAGACATCTAAGGAACAGAGCTCCTGGGAGACCTAGAATGGCTTAGTGGAAGAATGATACCACTGGGTCTGCCTCTTGCAAACTCATTTGCTCAGGTCACTACTTTGCCACCTGTAAAATGGGACTGTTACTTTCCTCCCCCACCCTGGCTCTCAGATAGGGGGATTCGGCTAGCTTACACCCCTTTATAAGATGAAAATAAAAGTCTCGCAGAAAAAAAAAAAGCAAAGATGCTTTATAACACTTTAGAAAGTTCTCTATTTTCTCTTGGGGGCTCTCAATACCACGAGAAAAGACGGTTGTGGTCTGACCGTGGCCAGAGAGTGGGGACACGCAGAGCAACAGCGCAGACTCACCTGGTGCCGAGAAGACCTGGCTGCAGAGGGCCACGGTGCAGAGGAGGACGGCCAGCGCAGCCCCGGAGACCTTCATGATGCCGAGCGGGTGGCGTGCGAGCTTGAGTGTCAGGAGGGCAGAGACAGCAGTGGGCACTTGCTTCTGGCTGTGTCCCTCTACAGCACAGGGCCATCTCCCCTGCTTTTTATAGGCCCCCTGGCAGATGGGGAAATGGAACCCGGGGGTGAGGAGGGAAATTTTTAAGCACAGCGGTGCTGTCAGCTTGGGTTGCACAACTCAGGTCCCAGTGACCACAGGCGCTCAGGATATCCAAGAATAGCTTCTCTGAGCTATAAGTCTGAGCACACACCTCATGACTTGTTCTGGTTTCTTGTGGCGAAATGGTTTCCCCCGAGACCAAGAGGAAAAAGAGGGTGTCTCCACTCAGGGCTATTCTTAGCTGGTCCCGTTCTGTAGGAACTGATCTATACATGAACACTCCAGCTCTGTCTCTCCCACGGAGCTGAAACTTCTGTGCTTCCTCAGCGTCTCCGCCACTCGGATGGGTAGATGTGGCGATGCTGCGGAGGGTGGCGCAGCCTCCCTTGGATGAAGACACTGCGTTAAGGAATCCCCGCTAGGAGGACAAGGAAGCATGAGGTCATGATTCTGGCACGTGTCCACTCGTCTAACGGTCACCGAGTGACTTGGGTCACTGGGTCGAACACTGGTGGAGGGTCATAAGGACACATTAGGTGTGGGTGTTAATGTGTCAGAAGCCTAAACATCGTTATACCCATCAACTTAACACACTTCTAGGAAAGAGTTCTGGAGAAACAAATCCAAGTATGGAAGCATCTTCAGACATAAAGATAGATCCGACCCAGCATCCTCTGTAGCTCTAAAGTAAGGAAACCTACATTCCCCTCTACCAGGAATGGTAAATTATGGTATTGCCACTGGCTTATTTATTATTAAACCCTTAAGCTGAATGGAGTGTCGCAGAATGAATATTTAAAAACTAAGAGGAAAAATTCTACAAATTCTACAGGATGAAGGATTGCACAAATGTATACACATGTATGGCAAATATTATAACCCTATATTGTATATACGTGTATATATAGAATACCACTCATAGAAAAAAGATAAAAAGCATTGAAAATAAATGCCCCAGTGCAGCAATAGTACTTTATATATGTGCGAGAGATAGGTGGGTGATTTTGTTGTTTTTCTCTTTTTGTGGAGTTTTCTCATTTTTCACCTTCCTATTCAGCTCACAAATTTACAAACACATTTTGTTTTAAAATAACAACGTTGGTTGAAAGTAGGTTCTTGTCAATTGTTTGATTTTAATTTGAAAGGAATTTTTGAGAAATATACCAGAGTTTCTGCCCAGTGGCCTTTGCTAAAATGAAGTTTTGATTTCCACTCCTCTGCACTATTTTAAGGAACTTATATGACAGTTACATAAATAATGCCAAATTCAAAGCAGTTTTCTTATTCTTTTTAATTCATAATTTCAATGGTGTGAAAGGGCCTACTTTCTCAGTCAGGTCTGTATGTTTTTTCCTATTCCATTCTTTATCATTTTATAGTTACATAATGAATAAGCATAAATCACATTACATAATGAGAACTAGATTTAGTTCTTTTATTTATTTATTTATTTTAAAGATTTTATTTACTTTTAGAGAGGGGAAGGGAGGAAGAAAGAGAGGGAGAGAAATATCAATGTGTGGTTGCCTCTCATGTGCCCCGCACTGGGGTCCTGGCCTGCAACCCAGGCATGTGCCCTGACTGGGAATCAAACCAGCAACCCTTTGGTTCACAAGCAGGCACTCAACCCACTGAGCCACACCGGCCAGGGCAGATTTGGTTATTTTTAATCGTCTTTGTCCTCTAGATGCCCCAGGTCTATTGGGGGCAGGTAGAGTATATACAGGGTGGGGCAAAAGTAGGTTAACAACTGTTCCCATGGAATATAATGCAGTAATTAGTAAATAATAATTCAGAAATAAACTCTGCGTTTCCCATACTCACAACTGTACACCTACTCTTGCCCTACCTGTATAAACAGGTAACCACGGCAACTGGCAGAAAGTGCTAAGATTCCTAGGAGAGAAATAAATGAAAGCTCAGGGTGCCAGGAGGAGCAAGCAATGACCTCCCTGGGGAGGCCTGAGGAAGGCTCCGTGGAAGGGACAGAACTCTGGTCGGGTCTGGAAAGCTCCACAGGGTTTGAACCTTCACAGATGGGGCGGAAGCAGAGGTCCCGCTGATGCAGAGTCACAGGTGTGAAATTGCTGGCTCAGCAGGAGGAGAGAGCCATCAGTGCCGCTGAGGAGTGGTGGAGCAAATGTGGACGATGAGGCTACATTGGGGCCAAACCGGAGGGCTTTGATCCCCCCAAAGGGGCTAGAACAATGGAGGAAACAAGGCATGAGCAAAGCACGACCACACCTTAGGAATTCTCTCCTTCCCGTGTCTGTAGAGGTGCTTCTCTGAAAGCACGTGGGCTGTGCTTCTATCCTATCCCTGCGATTGCTAATCCCGGTCTTGAGGGAGGTGCAGCAAAGACAAGATCAGGTGGGATGGCTGGTTTCACTGAGGCTTTAAACGTTTGTTTGTGCATCAGAGAGAGGGGAAGGAAGGGAGAAAGAGAGGGAGAGAAACATCTATCTAGAGCCCAACTGGGGGCTGAATCCACAACCTAGGCATGTGCCCTGACTGGGAATCCAACCGTTGACCTTTCACTTTGTAGGACCACGCCCCAACCAACTGAGCCACACCAGTCAGGGCGATTTCACTGAGGCCTTAGCCTCCAGGCATCTCCTCTTGTTATGGTCAGTTCCAAAAATGGCATCTATCGCTTGTTTCATTGGAAACCCTAGATCATAGGCAGTGCCTCCTCCTCACCCCACTTCCTCTGCCCCTGTCCTCAACCGATACTCTGAATTGCATTTCCTTCTCTATTTCTTGGGAGGAACTCCCTTCATACTTGTGATTCAGTTTCTGAGGGCTGGTTTCTATGAGTTGGGGAGGGCGAGAAGAAGGAAATGGAAATTGCTGAATCCGCCACTTTCTGATAATGGACCTTCTTATCTGCCTCCATGATTACAGCACTTATCACATGGTGTTATAATATATTGTTTATGTAATTTTCCCTTCAAAGAATTTAGACCACGTTCTGTTGACTTCAAACAAAACTTATACCATGTCTCATTAGTGGATTAAACCAAATCCTAGCACATGATGATCATAATATGATGAATTCTTAAATTATATTTTATTGATTATGCTATTACAGTTGTCCTGATTTCCTCCCTTTGCCTCCCTCCCACCCAGTACCCCTCACTCCCTCAGGCAATCCCCCCAACCTAGTTCATGTCCATGGGTCATGATTATAAGTTCTTTGGCTAATCTGTTTCCTGTTCTGTACTTTACATCCCCATGGCTATTCTGTAACTACCTATTTGTACTTCTTAATCCCTTCACCTCTTCAGCCATTCTTCCCCTCCCCCGTCTCATCTGGTAACTTTCTGGTAACTAGTTTCTTTTCTCTTGCTTTTAAGGGTCTCTCTTTATCTTTAATCTTTTGCCTTTTAATAATAATGTGTCTAGGAGTGACCCTCTTTGCATCATAATTGGGATTCTCTGCACTTCCTGGACTTGCATGTCTATTTCCTCACCAAATTAGGGAAATTTTCTTTCACTGTTTTTTCAGACAGATTTCTAATTTCTTGCTCTTTCCCTTCTCCTTCAGGCATGCCTATGAGGTGAATACTGAACCTCTTAAAATTGTCCCAGAGGCTGCTTATAATTATCCTCATTTTTAAATTCTTTTTTCTTGTTGTTCTGCATGGGTGTTTTTTGTCTCCTTATGTTCCAAATCATTGATTTGATTTTCAGCTTCATCCATTCTACTTCTGTTTCCCTGCAAATTGCTCTTTATTTCAATTAGTGTATCCTTCATTTCTGACTGAATCTTTTTTATGCTTCTGAGGTCCTCACTAAGTTCCTTGAGTATCCTTATAAACAGTATTTTGAACTCTGCATCTGATAGATTGCTTATCTTCATTTTGTTTAGCTCTTTTTCTGCAGTTTTTATCTGTTCTCTCATTTGGGTCATGTTTCTTTGTCTCTTCATTTTGGCAGCCTCCCTGTGTTTATTTCTGTGCATAAGGTAGAGCTGCTTTGACTCCGTGTCTTAGTAGTATGACCTAATGTAGTAGGTGTCTTGTAGGGTCCGGTGGCACAGCCTCCTCTATCACCCAGCTGGGTACTTGAGGTACGCCCTTTGTGTGGCTGAGTATACCCTCCTCTTGTAGTTGAGCTTTGATCGCTCTTGGCAGGTCAATGGGAGGGATTTACCCAGGCCAGTCAACTGCAACAATCGGCTGTGACCACTTACCACCAACCTCCACCCTCCACCCTCTGTGGAGGACCAGCTGTGAAAGGGCAGCATGGTGGTGCTCCAATGTGGTATGTAGCTGCCTGCTGGGTGCATTGACCCTGGGGTTTCCCAGGTGGTACAGGCCAAGGTCATCCCCCATCTGAATATCATGATGAATTTTTTGACATAGTCTCTGTTTCTTTTAATTTTGCTCTTTTTAAATATTTTATTTATTTAGAGAGAGGGGACGAGAAGGAGAAAGAATGGGAGAGAAACATCAATGTGTGGTTGCCTCTCATGGGTCCCCTACTGGGGACCTGGCCTGCAACCCAGGCATGTGCCCTGACTGGGAATTGAACCAGCGACCCTTTGCTTCATAGGCCCGTGCTCAATCCACTGAGCTACACCAGCCAGGGCCTAATTTTGCTCCTTTAATAAAGGAGACTTATGGAATATAAAATTCTATCTTAGTAATTATATAGGTAAGATTTTCCATATCTGTCCTAAATCCAGGAAATAGCCCTTTGTCTTACGTGTTTTTACTTGAATTGGACAATAACATATGCAAAACATGTGTTCACTCTGCAAATGTTGAATGAATAATCTGAGGGAGCCTTAGGATGGTTGAATTGGTTATGGAGGGTCTTAGAAATTTCCTACATGGTAAATTAATGTTCCCAGGTGAGATGACTAGCCCAGGATCACACAGATAGAAATGGGCAGTTTTATATTTCACTGTGTGCATGATTTGGCGATGTATTTCCAATGATAACCACAGTGCTTGACACACAGTAGAGCTTCATAAGTACTTGGTAAATGAATGAATAAATCACTGACTTGACTAACAGTATATACTATAGAAGAAGCTATATTCTTCTACTAACTATGTATAGTATATGTAGAGCTCAGTACTATTTGAGGTTTTAGGCATCCCCTGGGAGTCTTGGAACATATCCCTCACTGATAAGGGGGTACTACTGTATTCAGTCACTGACTCTACTGTGTTTTGAAATGAGTGTATCTGCTTGTCACCATTTCCACTGCCACTGTCTGAGGTCAGGCCCTCACCATTTCTCGTCACGACAACTAGCTGTAAGAGTGTCCTAACGACCAGTCCTCCTTCCAGTTGGCCTCTCTCTAATCTGCCCCATCATCACGCAGCATCCACAGTGGTTTTGCTGAAGCACAAATCAGTCTCTGTCCCTTTCTGCTGAAAACCCTCCAAATACTCAGCGTTGTTTTCACACGAAATGGAAGCCTCTCATCTGTGACTGGACCTCTGCCTCCCTCTGTGGCCACATCTCCTGCTACCTTCAAACTTCCTGGAAACCAAGACTCAGCCCTCTGCTTCTATGTAATTCCTTAAAAGTGCAGGTCTCTTTTCTTCTTCTTAGGAATGAGGTGTCAACTCAGCCAGTCACGGTTTTGTAAATCACAGGGTGGAGTGACACACTCTAGGCATGGGCACATCCCACGACAGCGACAGAGACTAATATTTAGAACAAATAAGGAAAACCACTATTTAATTCCCTTAATTTTCTAAGAAAAAGAGAGAAACCCTTGGATTCTACTGTTTAAAGATACGCATTATGGGCCCTGACTGGTGTGGTTCTCAGTTGGTTGGGAATCCTCCCACAAAGCAAAAGGTTACTGGTTCAATTCCCAGTCAGGGCACATGCCTGGGTCGTGGGTTCGGTCTCAGTTGGGGCACGTGTGAGAGGCAACCCATCAATGTTTCTCTCCCTCTCTTTTTCTTCCTTTCCCCTCTCTCTAAAAACAAATAAATAAAACCTTTTTTAAAAAGTACATGCAATATATATATAACTAAAAAACATTTTACATCATAATTAGAAAACTTCGGCTGTTAAGCTTTTAACATAAATATATAACAAACACATTTTCCTTTTCTGATTTAGTCTGGAGCCAGACCTCTTTGGTGCCATTGCCAAATTGATGGTTCTAGCTGTGTTCCTTACCTGTCTGTGTTTCAATTGCCTAGTGTGGCAGGGGATAACACCAGCAGGATTAAATACATTAGCATCTATAAAAGAATTAGAGCACCACTGGCTCATAGTAAGTGCTCTGTGTTAGTTACTATTATCATGATCACTGAATATTTCCATTAATGTATTTTATACATGTTAAAAAGTACATGCCTCTTGTTCTTTGACTGACTGGCCCCACCCCTACATCCATTTCCTGGCTAATTATCCCTCCAGTCTCAGCTCAATCTATAATAGAGAAAATCTAGAACAACCTGAAGGGACAACCTAAGTAACAATGGTTGAATATAAATTTTGGTATAAAATTTTGCTACATTCATGCAGTGAAATATCATGCATGCTAATTTTAACTAACTCTTGAGTTCTTAATGTCAGGGAAGAATATAAAGTAACAATAATAAGATATACTAGTTCAAGAAAGACTATTAGTAACAATAATAAAATGCAAAACTATAAAATGCTGGGTAATTTTCATTTTTCTTATTTATGATTTCCTGTGTTTTCTAAATTTTGTATAGTGATCATGTATACTTTATGGAAAACAAAGCAAGCTAATAAAGCTTTTACAAAAATCAGACATCACATTTTGGGGAAGCCCCAGTAAAAGAACTGAGTGATGCAGAGATAGATAAGCTATCAGATGCAGAGTTCAAAACACTGGTGGTCAGAATGCTCAAAGATCTCACTGAATATAGCAAAAACATAAGGGAAGACATGAAGGCTCTACTAAGGAGAATAAGGAAAAATCTACAGGAAACCTACAGTGAAGGAAAGGAAGCTGGGATTCAAATAATGATTTGGAACATAAGGAGAAATAAACATTCAACCAGAACAAAATGAAGAAACAAGGAGGGCATCAAAAAAACAAGGAGAATTTAAGAAGACTCTGGGGCATCTTCAAATGTGCCAACATCTGAATCATAAGATGCCAGAAGAAGAGGAAGAGCAAGAAGTTGGAAACTGATTTGAAAAAATAATGAAAGAGAATTTCCCTAATTTGGCAAAGGAAATAGACATACAAGTCCAGGAAGCTCAGAGAATCCCAAACAAGTTGGATCCAAGGAGGTCCACACCAAGACATGCCACAATTAAAATGCCAAAGGTTAGGGATAGGAGATAATCTTAAAAGCAGCAAGATTAAAGAAATTAGTTACCTACAGGGGAGTTACCATAAGACAGTCAGCTGATTTCTCAAAAGAAACATTGCAGGCTAGAAGGGATTGGCAAGAAACATTCACAGTGATGAAAGACAAGGACCTACAACCAAGTTTACTCTATCCAGCAAAACTACCAATTAGAGTTGAAGGACAGAAAAAGTGCTTCCCAGACAAGGTAAAGCTAAAAGAGTTCATTGTCACCAAGGCTTTATTATATGAAATGTTAAAGGGACTTATTTAGGACAAATAAGATCAAAACTATGAATATTAAATGACAACAAACTCACAACTATCAACAACTGAATCTAAAAAACAAAAACAAACTAAGCAAACAACTAGAACAGGAACAAAGTCATAGATTTGGAGATCATTTGGAGGGTTATCAGCTGGGAGGGGGAAGGGGAGAAGGGGGGAAGGTATAGGGATTTAGAAGCATAATTGGGCAGGTGCAGAATAAACAGGGCGTGTTAAGAAGCCAAAGAACTTACATGCACAACCCATGGACATGAACTAAGATGGGGATTTCAGGAGGAAAGGGGGAGACCAGGTGAAGGAGGGCAAAGGGGGAAAAACTGGGACAACTGTAATAGCATAATCAATAAAATATACAAAATAAAATAAAATAAAAAAGAACATAAAAAAATACCAGGGCCCCTGCAAGGTTGTATTACTGCTGGGGTTGCCAGTGCTGCCTGCAGCTTATGGAGGCTGGGTGGACGAAATGAAAAACCAGATGTGAGTGCCCAGAATGGCGTTACGAGCACAGTGCATGCCGAGGGTACAGAAGGCGAAACCTCTAGGTTACCACGAGTGAGGGGAAGTGAAAGGTTTCCTTGGAGTGAGAGGGCGAGTGACACACAGAATGCATTTGGAACTTCCTGGAACCATGGTTAATTCCTGCTGTCACTTCTCACACCCCTGAGCTGAAAAGAGGTAAGTCCTAGAATAGTATTCCTTACAATGAAACTGCTGGGTATGTGGGTTTCGAGCAGGGCAAGGAGGGGAATTTTCACTTCATCAGGGCTGGGGAATCACATTTTGAATAGAGTGTCGGGATGCCTGATTTATTCTCACTTCACTTAGCCAAATGGAGCTTTCGTCTTGAGTCCCTCTTACCTTTCACACCCCATTCCCTTAAAAGTGGTAGTTTGGGCTGCCTCTGGACACTTATTAAACAAGTGTTTATTGAACACCAGCTGCGTACACAGAGATAAGCATAACATGTTTTCTGCATCAAGGAGCTCACTTTCCAACATGGGAGGCCATCAGATATATTACAGGTGATGGGTGGAGGTAGCTCAGGAGCTGCAGGAGCCCAGAGAGAGATGCGGAATTCACTGGGAGGAGAGGTCAGGAAGGTTCTCTAGAGAAGAGGAGCACTTTTTTGTTGTGCATTTGAGAGGCATTTATGATCATTCGCCATCACTTACTACTTAGACATGCCCTCAATGTATAACTCTTGGAGGCCACCAATTTAGCTACACCTACTGGCACAAGCCCTTTGTACTCTTGGTGTGGAATTTCACTCATGGGAACACAGCATTATTGTTGGGACCTTCATGAACAAAACATGTTTCCTCCATGAGCCAAAGGACAAACCAAGGCTAGGAAGCCACAGTCAACGGTCAGACTCATGGTGTGGCTTGGTGCAGACTCATCACCCATTCTTATCTGTCATCATTCTCCTGGTGCCCCAGAGCAGGCATCTTCAAAATGCCTCCACAGCCCTGGCTGGTGTAGCTCAGTTGAATGAGCGCAGGCCTGCAAACCAAGGATCGCGGTTCGATTCCCAGTCAGGGCACATGCCTGGTTTGCAGGCCAGTTCCCAGCAGGGGACGCACAAGAGGCAACCACACATTGATGTTTCTCTCCCTCTCTCCTTCCCTTCCCCTCTAAAGATAAATAAATAAAATCTTTAATTTAAAAAAAAATGCCTCCACAGCTTGAAGACCAGCACACCCCACTCACGCCGGCAGAGTGCTCCCTGTCGAGGGCTCCTCCGTAGCACACAGTGGGATTTAGACTTCATTTGGAACTGTCCGTCGATAGCCGAGAGTTGCTCTGATGTTTTCTACCTCTGATGTGACATTACTTTATTCCATCCCAGGGGCAGTTATTTCTTTCACGGCCAACAACCTCACTAGACTGAGAGCTCTATTCTGCTCTGCCTTCCCTGACAAAAAAGCAGGTGACTTCTAGATTGGGTTGTGTGGAAATGGCATGAAAAATCAAGTCTGTGTAAATCCCAGGGAACACAGGACACACTCTCTTTCCCTTAAAGGAAGGTCACTGATACATGACAATGAACTTCCACCAACCAGGAGAGACCATCAGAGACACTGGCACGTGTGACTCCAGGGATCACAGAACGCTAGAGCTGGAGCTAGGGGTCCCGGTGAAGATCAGAGCATGTAAAGCAAGATTCACACAAAGAAATGAATGAGGACAGAGGGGTGGAGGAAAGAAGAGCTGTTTGTACGCGTGTAGGTGGCGGTGGCAGCAGTGATGTGAGGTAGGATGACACTGGACTGTATTAAGTGACCCTGAAGTACTCCAAGAAGCTGCTTTTAGCCCCCCGCCCCACCACCTCTCTATGGCAGCACCAGGCGGCCAGCCTGCTTTCCTGGTTTCACTCTTCACCCCTCTTTCTCAGAGCAGCGGCAGGTGGCAGTGTGGGGCCAGGTGACAGGGTGGGTGAGAGCGGTTGAGCTGAAGGTGGTAGAGAGCTTGACCCAGTCGTCCTCATCACCCTCGCGGGCCCCCTGCCTGTTCCACTGTGTTCCTGGCCTTCGTGAGCTTCACCGAGTCCCCTTCACACAGGCGTCAGGTCTCAGGGCTGAAGCCCCCTCCAGCCTCTGCCCACCCCAAAGCAGCTGCCGAACCAGGCAGGGCTGTCCGTGGACATGAGGAACCCCCTGAGGATGGCTGGGAAACACCTACATGCTTAGATTACACGTTTTATCTGTAACATAGTGAACTCGTTGCTAGGTATGTCCAATCCCATGTGTACACTAGAGGGCCGTTCTTTTTTTTTTCCTTTACTTTTCAATTACAGTTGACAGTCAATATTATTTTCTATTGGTTTCAGGTGTACAGCATAGTGGTTAGACATTGAAATAATCTGCAAAGGTGAAAAGGTGAAGGGATTAAGAAGTACAGATTGGTCGTTACACCAGAGTCGCAGGGATGGAAAGCGCAGCGCAGGAAACACGGTCGACAATTTCGGGATGACTATGCATTGTGTCAACAGGTGCTAGATTTTCAAGGGGGTCTCTTCATAAGCTACAAAGGAACATTCTTTATTTATCCTGAGTCTTTCAAGCTTGATTCTTACTGATTTCTTTCCCTTTTTCTGTCCAAGTGAACATGCTGAAAGCTATCTCTCTTTTCCCCTCTGCTCCTTCCTTGTTCTAGGGCAGACCGGCCCAAACTCCCCTCCTGAAATCAGCCCTAGTAAGATGATGCCTTGTGTGTGGTAAAGCCCCTAGTGGGCAACGGTCTCTCTCTCTGTGGTCACATTCTATATTTGTGACAACTGGTTAGATGGAAAGTGGGTTTTAGAGTCAGAAAAATCGCCATTTCCAGTCTGGGCACTGCCACTCAGGATTGGGGCCTTGACATGATCAGAGAACTCCCCTCTGCTCTTTCGTCCCTATTACCTCTGGGCCATAGTCACGCCCCTGCTCAGGGTCAGGGCAGCATCTGACGTTTTGTGTCTAAGGCAGCTTGCTCAGGGCCTGGCACACAGTAAATGTTCGATAAGCAGATTACTGTCCTGTGGGGTCCTTCTGCACATTCAATGCTGGACTCTTTATGTCCGAGGAAGCATGTAGGGCACTAAGGTCACTCAGCCCAGCAGAAGGAGGCCTGGGAATGTGACCTGGACTCCTGGCTCCCCCTTCCTTCTTGGGGCCAGGCATGTGGCAACCCTGGAAACACTGACACGAAGCCTCCGGCTTCTGGAGGTGCCAACCACCGAGAGCAGCATGGTTCTCATCTATAAGCACCATCTAGCAGGTGTGAACATTTCATCCTTCCTCTCGGGTTTACAATTCTCTCCTCAGTCTCTGTCACTGCCTTTGGTGTACCACTTCCCTCTAGGGTACAGCCCACTTCACCCCACCCCCTCCTTCTTCTTTCCACTGCGATGACATCGCCCCGGGGAAGAGAAGCTTCTATGAGGGCCTCGCTGTCAGCCAGCTTCGGTTTCCTTCCTGGCACCATGACATCATCTCTGCCCTGGAAATTCCACTTGCCCTCCTGTGTCCCCACCTCTGTCCCGGTCCTCGGAGGTTCTATAAAGAGAGGATCCCAACTCAGTACCAGCACACAGCACGGTCGGGTTCTGAAGCTTCTGGGTTCTGTCTCAGCTCCGGGAAAGCCTCTTCTCCGCCAAGGCCATGAAGCTCTGCGTGACCGTCCTCTCTCTCCTCGTGCTAGGGGCTGCCTTCTGCCCTCCAGCGCTCTCGGCACCAAGTAAGTGTGTCCTTTCAGCTACTGCCTCTGGAGCCATGGCGTAGGCAGTGCCCACTTCTCCAGCCGGGGCTGGTCCGACGATGGCATCTGGGGATGGGACAAAAGGGAGCCGGGAAGGTTGTTAAATAGCCTGTGGTTAAACGTTGTGTCTAGTAGACATTTAGGGCATTGAAGTTCCTGTCTTCTTAAGAAATAGTAACCAGGAGACCTGTTTAAGCAATTTCCTCTCTCTCTCTCTCTCTCTCTCTCTCTCTCTCTGTGCCTTAGTTTCCCCATCTGTTAAGTGAAGGGAGTTAGAGGTGTGCTCTGAGACCCAGTTCAGCTCCCTGATGCTCCCTTAGGATCCTGTCTTCAGAAAAAGACTCCTATGCCGGGCAGGTGGGATTGGATACAAGGGACTGTCCTGGGGGATCTGGTAGCTCCAGAGATGCCTCTTGAATATCCGTAACTAAAAGCCGAAAGAGCAGCCGCTGGTGGAGCTTTGATCTCACCTGGGCCTTTCTTTCCAGTGGGCTCAGACCCTCCCACCGCCTGCTGCTTCTCCTACACCCAGCGGAAAATTCCTCGGAACTACGTGGTGGATTACTACGAGACCAGCAGCCATTGCTCCCAGCCTGCCGTGGTGTAGGTATCCAGCCCTGGGCTGCTCTGAGAGGCGAGGGGAAGGGCGGGATCAGCTGGGAGGCTTGTTGGGGCAGGTGGAGGATCTAACAGGAGGGAGACAGGTCTCAGGGCTGAAGCCCCCCCAGAGAGCAGTAAGGAACCAGTTAGGAAGGTACCTGTGGAGTCCTCAAGGGGGCTGTGTGGGAGTCAAGGGAGAAGATGGGGGCTCCTGGGGAGGAAATGAGCCAGAGGCTAGAAAACCAGGGAAGGTAAAAAAAGAGAGAGAGAGAGAGATGACAGGAAATGTGAGGTGATCTCTTAAACCACACTTAGAAAAACACGTGAGAAACATATGGCTAGGTGCACCAGGGAGTGAATGGAGGGATAGAGCAAAATCGATCGTAAAACTCACTGGTTCCTAATCTGGGCAACCCAGAGACCACAGCCAAATGCAGGGTGGCAGTTAGAGGGAGCCCCTGTCCAGGACGACCCCAGGAAGGGTCCCGCCCCCCACTGGAGCTGTCCCACACGACCTGACCCGTGGTCGAGCAGAGGGAGGACCGAGCAGACAGGCTCCCGTGCGATTCTCACCTCCCCCCTCCTCTCTCCACAGGTTCGAGACCAGAAGGAGCAAACACATCTGCGCCAACCCCAGTGAGCCCTGGGTCCAGGACTATGTAAATGAACTCGAGCTGAGCTGAGCTGAGCTGAGCCGAGCCCAGCCGCCCCAGCGCAGGGCGGGGCTTCCGCGAAGGCCGCCTGAGCCCCACGCTTCTCAGGGAGACGCGCCCTCGCCACGTTCCCGCTCGTCTCAGAAGTCCCCGTTCCTTCTCTT
>PVKM010029705.1:0-17643 GCA_004027735.1 Carollia perspicillata | reverse complement strand
ACATGGAGGTCATCCATGATATCGATGGAAGAAGTCTCTTAGGTGTACTGAGGACAACTGAACATTCAGGAGTTGATGTGCCATGAGAAAAGAGACAGCGATGTAGACAGCCTTTTCAAGACCTTTTCCTAAGAATCAGAGAAATGGGACTTAGCTTGCAGAACAAGGGAGTATCAGGGGAGTGCTCTTATGTGTACAGTGGAGGTTCATTTTAATGCTGTATATTATTCCATTCTGTGAACCTACTTCAAGTTTTATAGACCCTTTCTAAATCGTTGGACATTAAGGCTATTTCTAAGTATAGCTGGTGTTTTAAAGTTCTACCTTTACAAATTTTTATATCTACATCTATTTTCCAAAGTGGTTGTTTCAATTTATACTCCCATCAACAGAGAGAAGAGTTCTCAATTATTTATGTCCTAATTCATGAATGTGAGACTCTGGCCAAATAATCTTTCTGACCCCAAGTTCTAAATGGTCTCACTTTGAGTTTCACTTTGATCTCTATTAGTCAAGCTCCACTCTAAGCTCCCACGGGCATAAAGAGCTTTATAAATGTATGTTTGTTATTTCTCTCTGTGCAAGACTCCAAATTATCAGTGGATGATTAGAGCAATAGTTTCCTTCATGGCTCTCAGGCCATGACCAAATGGAAACAAAACAAAAGCCAGGAATGCCCTGCCACTTTAAGCCTGTTATTTCAGGGTAATTGAGCATTTATATTTTGTAGGCTGTAGTTGATGAACATCATTTCATGGGCAAAAGAAGAGTAAGGTAATGTAGATCTCTTTAGAATTTCCTCAAAGACTTTGATTTTCAAGTGTGATTCATGTTGGAAACATGTAGATTAGATCTCAAGAGTTTCTAGCAATTAGTTTACACAGCAAAAGAGAAGGACTCAAGAGCCAGAGGGCACTGTTAAAAATGCTAAGGTTAAGACTCAAGAATCCTAAGATCATAGAATTTTAGAGTCATTAGAAAAAAAACAATAAATATTTATAATTCTTAATAATTTTTCACCATAAAACTCTTAATGATGGGAGATATCTTAGTTTCAGTTGCCCAGAGGCAAGGATTTGAAGGAAAGTAGTTTATTTTGAAGGATGTTCCAGGAAATACGATGTGAGACAGAAAAGGGATGTAGACCACAAAGTAAGTGTTTGTTATCAAGCCAGTTACCACTGTGAGCAACCAGAGTCAATCCCACTGAAACTAGGGGGAACAGGGTCAAGTACAAGCTTCAGAGCTTGTCCACCTGAGATGTAAGGGAGTTGGCCTCTTTATCTACCAATTCCTTCCGTCATTGGTTGAGGGCTGTTTCCAGGGATATTTATCTATCTGTAGCACTTCCAGCCTTCTAAGCACTAAGCAGAATCTTGCCACAGAAAAATCATCCCAGACAAAAAGATACTGAGCCTGGCAGTTGGAGGTCAAGTCCAAGTGCAATGAAATGAGAAAGGTAACATGAGTGGGACACCAACAGAGGGTTGGGTTGGAGAGATATAATAGTGGTTAAACGAAGGTCCTCTACTACTTATTTCTGATACTACTCCAAATGGGGTCCTCTCCCAACCCCTTTGGAAAACAACCATTGAGTCAAACCCATTGATGGATAAATAAGGACATGGAAGCTCAGTGACATTTCAAGTGACTTGCTCAGATGCACAAATACAATAGAAAAGTCAACACCTTATGTTCTTGTGTTAATATATGTATCTGATGACCATCAGTAAATTGTGTGTCCTCAAATATTTAGACAAAGAAGAAGAAAGTAGCTGTCTTGGACATTCATGTAAAGCATTTCAAAATGCAAAACTTCTCAGCTTATACTTATCCCCAGCCAGATTCAGAAACAGACAAGAACACTAAACTAGATATCCAGGATCCCAACAAGAATTTTCCTTTTGCCATGGAAGCTGGCTTCTATGCCCATAGAATATGTCTGGGGATGAGAGTCCCTGTGTCTCCCATGTTTTCTTTCTTGACTCAAACATACATTTGGCAACGAAAGTTATGGGATGTGGGTAGAACATTTTTTTGTTTTTTGAACTACATCAGGGTTAATCAGTGGCCCCATCATAGCATGTCATCTGGAGGTAAATTCTCTGGTTCTGGAGTTTTGGTCATCCATTTGTTAGACAGGTTTGGTGCACTGCAAGAGGGGAAGTGCTACCAGAGGGACTCACATGATCTGACCTGCTTACATGATAAGGTTAGACCAAACTTGGAAGTGGAATTTGGACCCATAATCCTCTTGGATTTGGTGTCCCTTTGGCCCAACCTCACCTAATTGTTGATATCCACCTCACCTCCAGAGATTGTGGTCTGGCTGTCCCATTTCTGTTCTTTTATTTTATAATTGTAACAACCATAGAGACTTATTTCAGACACCATTTGAAACTGACTGATCAAATGGAAGAAGAAACAAAACTTCCTGCCTCATGGAGGATACCCAGTCTTAAAAGATTTGCATATTAAGTCATAAATACCAAAGACTCATTTATAGAATAAAATGTAAAAATCCATTAAAATCACACATATCTCATAAATCCAGGTGCAGTATGCTTTTTTTAAATCATTTAGAACAGGGGTGTCAAACTCATTTCACCAGGGGGCCACATCAGCCTCGAGGTTGCCTTCAAAGGACCAAAATAATTTTAGGACTGTACAAATGTAACTGCTCCTTAACTGTTAAGGAACTGAAATTATATTTGGCCCTTTGAAGGCAACCACGAGGCTGATGTCACCCCCAGGTAAAAATGAGTTTGACACCCCTGGTTTAGAAATATAATTTCTTTAGAGAGTAATGGGGAAAATGGGGACAAATGTAATTGAACAATAATTAAAAAAAGAAATACACTTTCTTTAATTTTAATCTTCACATGAGTTAATATTTGAAAAACACCTAAGAGTCAGTGGGCATTTATGCCTAATTTTCATTAAAGGCAGCAGTTCAGCCTGTCCCCTTGAAGCACTTAACCTGATTTCATATCTTAATGAAAGAATGCCACTTAAGAGTTTAGAGACTGTGCTGTCCTCTTCAAGGCATTCCTAAGAGTGCATCTTCATTATTGATGAAATTCCTCCAGCCTGGGATAATAAAAGTTTAAAGCAGTAAATAAAAGACCAAGGAGAATAAAAGAACTCTCTCTGACCAGACTTTCCTAATTCTAAATATAGTTTCAGAATCTCTCTTTTCACTTTTAGCAAAAGCTTTGGCAATGACATTTAGCACTGATGTCCGTGTGTGTGTGTGAGAAATGTAGATGTTTCTCTCTCTATAGATATAGATATATCTATTATCTATCTATTTCTAGCCATATATATATATACAGAGCGGGGAAGGGGGAGAGAGAGAGAAACAGACAGACATCAATATGAGAGAGAAACATCAATCAGTTGCCTCCCGGATGTGCTGGACCAGGGACTGAACTGTAACCTGGGTGTGTGTCCTGACTGGAGGTCAAACCTGCAACCTGCACTGGATGATGCTCAACTAACTGAGCTACGCGGCCTATGTGTACGTGTGTGTGTGTGTCCTTAAATAATGAGAGGTGATTTTAGAAATATTTGGGGAATATATATCTACACAGAATTGGAAAATAATTCATTTCTCATCTCTCCTAGTAGTAGTTTTAAGCCTTCATTTTATATTTTATCTAGCCAAAGTTAAATGTGGGAATGTTTTCTCTGCTGCTTTTGTTTTAATTTTTTAAGTTGTAGCTGTCAATGAGTAACTCTATAGCATAGTTAATAACCACCTTTCACCTAAGTTTCTATCTGAGATTTTAAAAACTGTATGTGGTGGGAAATGAGACCTGTAGTTAAGATCAGGAACAAACAGTGCACTGTAGGAAGAGAAGAAGGAATGTTGAAGAACTGACTTCAATTCTGTAAAGCCAGGTTATGGAAAGTGAATAGAGTACTCCAATATAGGCGCTGGAGGTGAAAGATTGCAAGTTGATCGTAAATACTTAAGGAATTACAAAGTGTCAAATTGTATATCAGAGATAAATAGTTTTCAGTCTCGAAAACAATCACGTTGAGGTATAAGACAGCTTCACGTATTCTCTGAGACCTAACAATCTTAACCTGACAGAAGAAAAAAAAAAAACACTAAAAGTTCCCTCACGATATGGTGTCCTAGTTTAGTTTGTGAGCCTTAGTATCAAAGGGATCCGATTAGAACTGGCATTTAAGGTTTAAAAGTATAATAAATCTGAATGGCTAAATGTAAACGAATGGACAATAAACCATGCCAATTCTCTTCTCTTAGCTAATTTATAGATTATCGATTTCTTTCTGCTTTCCCTCCTTGTCTTCCCTGTTTGATTTTTGTTTTCATAGTTAAAATGCCAAGGAGAGCTCATTATTGCTTACTATTTGGAGTTATTCTGTGAAAACCATTTCTGCTTTTATAGACACCAGGTTCTCATTATAATTGAGTCCATGCAGTGTGTGGGCTGTGAGACCTCCACCTTTGTGACCATGTCTGTTAGAAATTGCTTCAGCAGCTGATAAACCTGACCCCTTCGGCCCATGGGGATCTCTTTTATCTCTGTATTCTAATAAGGCCTACTAACAATTAACTCACAATCTTAACCTTTGTAAGCTTTTATAAGTTATTTTTGGTATGCTCATCTTTGTCCTCACTGATTAATAGCTTAGTTAGGACAAGGACAATGCAAACTTGGTCTGTGTGTGTATGTTTTCCAGACACCAGCCCAATGGTTGGCAAAAATGTATCTGCCATTCATATTTTTGTTGAAGAAACCAACTTCATTTGGATGGCATGAGATAGCCCCTTCTATAAAATAAATCCTCTCTAGGGGGATTAAAGTGATATTTTGGTGTGTGGAGTTGTAAATGATCAAATCTGAGCAGTCTGTCATCTATTAAAGCACAGGAAGGGAAAGGAACGAAGCCGTTGACCCCCCAAAATTAATGAAAAATAGTGTCTCCTAAATAAGAAATGGGATGCAGAGAAAGTGTTGATTGGTCCAAGAGCCATAATTAGAAGTTATGATGGAGAACACACCTAAATTATTTGTAAGAAGAGGTGACACATTACATATAGAAAGTTCTATGCAAAGAGCTTTTCGTCAAATATTGTGTAAAGTACTATGCAGACTACAGAAATTAGATTAAGTTCTTATGGGAAACTGCACTTCCTCATTCCTAGTTATTTCTCTGAGTTTTTAAACACTACCCTTTTCTTGTTCATGCATTGACATGGAGGGTTTTCAAAAAAAGAAATCAACCATGACATGCATTCTGAGAAATAAATCATACTCTTTCTTATTTTCCAGTATAACGTGAAGAAATTATTTAAACTTTTCTTTAAGCCTATCTGACTTAATCACAAGTGAGTAGATAGATAATAAGAGGAACATTCATATATTGAGATCTGAGGAAATTTCTTATAGCAATCACATTTTCATAGGAATAAAGGGTAGCTGAATAGAAATAATTTAATAAATGTACATCTGGATTCCCAAGCATTATGACAAATGATAGAAAATTATTTTAGCTTGTTTTCAGAGCACCTATTTTCCTTTCGGTATACTTGCTGGTATTTTCTTTGTTGGAAGATCGATTACATTACTGGCCCCAGGTCTTAACCACTACCACTTTCCTGTAGCCACGTGACTTTGTGATTGCCTTCCACCCTGACTTTGGGCTCAGCTGTGTGACTCACACTGACAGATAAGATGTTGGCAAAGATGTCATTCCGAGTTCCGGAGAGACAGGAACTCAGAGTATAGTCAGGCTTGTTCTCTGAGTTGCTTTTTGACACTGCCGTGAGAAGGATATGCCCAAGCTAACCTGCCAGAAAAGGAAACCCGTGGAGCAGAACTGAGCCCCCACAGTTGTTTCGGCCAAGGCCATCCTGGGTCAGCCAGCAGCACTCTCCCTGAGTGCACATGAGCAGGCTTAGTCGACACTGGCGGAACCGTGCAAACCACCCACAGAAGTATAAGTCAAATTGCTACCTATTGTTTTAAGCCATTAGGTGTTGGGGGAGTTTGCCACATGGCATTAATATGATAATACCTGACTAATACACCTTAGTTTCTCAATATTCAAATATGTAATTAGTCATTGCTTAGTAATCATAACTATAGAAGTATATGGATAATAAATAGTAATACCTTGAGTGTGTGCATGATTTTATTTTGAGGATAAGACATCAAAATAAATTAAGCATACAATGGATTTCAACAAATTTTGAGAAAGTTTGAACTATGCTCTTTTCACTTTTTTCTCACAACAGCAAAGAACTGAGTGGCTGCAGAGGAATCCAGCTGGCCCGTGTCTTGAATTCTTTAGAATTATATACAATTTTTTCCAACTGACAATATGACAATAGACTTCAGCAATGCTCTGGAAGGCAGTCTGCTCAGCTGCATGGAGTAGAATGGAGCAATGAATGTTCATTATTTCCCACTGTTCTGTGGGCTAACTGGGCAGATCCGGTCTTGGGCGGCACAGCAGCAGCCTCACAGCCAAGATGAGCTCACTCTTATGCATGGGTCCCCATGTAGACTGGCTGAGGCCTCTCTCCAAGAAAAGTTCTATCCTCCGGTAGGCCAGCCAGAGCTTATTTACATGGTAGCCAGCGAGGGTAAGCCCCAAGGGGCAAGAACCTCTAAAACCTCTGCTGGCATCACCTTCACTGTTTTCCTTTTGATCAGACCGAGGACGGGGGGCGAGGACTCTTGCAAGGTCATTGTTACAGAGAGCAGAACTGTGGCAGCCATTGCACCAACAGCCTGCCTCTTACATCATGCTTATATCTTCTTGACGGGGGACCAGAACCCCAACGTGTCCATTTCTCCAAGCTCTTCAATAAGCCCGATACCCTGGCCCACAGACGATAAGGCCACCCCAGTTTTAAAATGTAGGTTTTATTATTATTTGAATATAGTGAGGCCTAAAGAGCTGGAGAGGACTGCCAGGAAAGGATGGTTTGCTACTCACAGTTCCCAAGAGGAGGGGCTACACCATGCCACAAGTAGCCAAGCGGGAGCACCAGGGCCAGTCAGGAGAGAGAGGGGAAAGAAGAAATGTGAACAAGACCTTTATTTTTGTTTTTAATGGAAAGAATGGACAAGACAGGGTAAGCAGGCTTAGGATTGGCTCATTTTAATCATTTCAGCAGGCTCTCGTGTGCAGGGGCTGGTCCTAGGTGGTTAGTACAAGGGAGAATTAAGAGCCCAACAGGGGAAGTGGGAGAGGTACATGGGGTTCCGGACTGGTTGGTTTTCATGGGAACTTCTAACTTGAGTTGGTTACTATTCTAGGAATTAGCTAGCCCTGGGAGGGGACATCCTTCCAATGTCAGCAACACCCCAGCCATCAAAGCATCAGAAAAACAGAAAATAAAAAGGCATGATTAATACAGCCCCACTTCAAAATTATATTGCTGAGACAATAATATATCACCATTCTACAAGAGAGAAGTTCCAGGAATCCAAACGTTCCATCATAGAATCACATAACTTGCCCCTATTGATGGTATAGTGACCACAACATTCTCAAAGTATTTTTGAGAAGATTTCTCAGTCCTGTCTGAGGTTTACATCATTAAGTTCTTGCTATGCTGCCCCCTTTTTAGGATTTTCTTTCCAGCGTTCAACATTAATGTAGGACCAAGACCATCTTGGTATTCTATCAAATGCTTAAATGTATGTGAAATGTATGACATGTTCTCTGAATGCATGGAATTTTTTTTGAGAAGAAGCAATATGAGATAAATAAAAAGCAGTGTTAACTTAATGCACTTTAACAGTGATTTATTGGGTACCTACTATGGGCCAGGCACTATGATAGGTGCTGGAATTTTTAAATCAAATGCCATTTATACCCTTAAGGGGCTCATAGTTCAGTGAGAATAAATTATAGGGAAAAGTAATGGTCCCACAGTTAGAACTCTGTTGAAGTGAGTTATAAACAACTTTCAAGAAAAGATCTTCAAGGTAGGACTTTAAGGATGAGTTTGATATATCACTGTAGGTAGCATTTCAGGCAGAGGGAATATATGTGCAAAAAGGCACAGAGGTCAAAATTAATGTGTCACAGGAACTGTAAACACTTGCTATGTGAGCAGACCTGGATGTCTGTAGGAAAGTAGTGAGAAATTAGGCTAAGCAGGAAGTAGGTCATGATCAAGGAGGCTGTTAAATACCATACTAGAGAGTTGGAGCTTTACCCCATCAATGATGAGGAAGGATCCATGAGCTTTAAGCAGAGAAATAACACGAACAACCTTCATTTTTTAAAGGCTATTCAGGCTCTTCTGTAGAGGTCTGTAACCCTCTGAGGGTAGGGGTTTGATCTGTCTTTTCCACATCTTTCTCAGCACTTAATGAAAAGTCCAGCCCGTAGTAGGTATTCATGTGACTGAGACCACTGTGCTAACTAAATGCCCTACATACTTCCCTGTATTCCTCAGGTGTTCTTGAAGTTAAATTGGAGACCTGTGACTAGTTCTGGCTAGTGGCTGTAAACAAAGTGACTTGGTGACCATTTGGATATAGGAGGTGGAAATGACAGAACTTAGGATGAGTCTCAAAACCTTGCATGGATGGTTGAGACATGGTTATAAGGAGTAAGTTTTGGAAGAAAGGTAATTAGTTCAAATTTGGATATCCTGAGTTCAAGGTGACTATCAGATGAAGTTTTCATTGGAATAGAGCTAAACACTGTGATATATGATACAGGCAGCAATTACTATGGATGACCAGGAGGAAAAGGTGTTAAAAGATGTAGCACTTGATGGGGTCTGCTAGCCTGACTCACAATCCAAGTTTGTTGAGGACTGAGGAGTTTCCTGAGATGCAGGAGGGACTTTCAGTGCCAAACTGAGACAGTATTTGCAAGCCAGGATGGTTGATTACTCCAGGTCTGCTGTGCCATACCACCTACAAAGAAACGCTATTTGTCCCCTGCAGTCAGAAATTTGGATTAGAGAAATCTGGACTCCTCTTCTGCAAACTTCTACATCTCAACTATCATTCAGTTATGTTGACAATGAAGCTTGATTTGCAAAGATAGGCAAGAAACTGTGGATGCTGTAGACAGTGGTGTGCCAGAATCAACTCACACCAGCTCACAAAAGCTGATTTTGCTCATTTTTCTCTCAACTCTACATTTAGTGAATCCCACTGACATATTGTAAATGGCCATGATAGGAAAATTTACATGATGGAACTCCGCAAATACTATAAATCGAGGCTTCTCTCCTCTACCCCCAACCCTAGAGCTGGTGTTCAATCATTTTCCGGCATACCACTGCCACAAGCTGATTTGAAAAAGTTTGGCAGACATTTCATTGTAGCACAAGGCCAATGTCAATTCAATTGGTACCCCACTCTATCCCTTTCCTAAGACAGTGGGTACATCTCGCAGATGCTCTGTATGTTGGATACTAACAACTCAGAGCTACCCGCTTTTTCTCAGAATTATCCTCAGTTGCCAGGTACTGCCTTGATTAAGAATTCCTGGGAGGTAATATCCTACAACTCGGGATGGCCTATAGCCAATGACTGAGTCAGAGTCGTGTCAAAGTTACCTTTGGTACCTTTTATATAAAGTTGGGAATGCTGTGGTACCATGCCTGCTACAGCACTCCCTTTGGGATCAGGCTGAGACTAGTCCTCATCTGAAACCCCATCTTTGCCCACCTGCCTCCCCTGCCCCCTCTTGCTTTGCTTATTACTGTATATTTAACCCCTGAAACCTCCCTCAATAAATCACTGGCTTAAGAGTCATCAACTTAGGCTCTGTCTCTAGGAAACATGGCCTGACATACCTGGCCAAGGAGAATTTTCATGGTATAAGCATATGCTCTGTAGTATATCTCACGTGCTAAACTAGGAAATGGTCTTTGTGCTTCCTTTGAACAAAGAGCATTCTTTTCATTTTTGACCTTTGTGGAATGTCATAATGTAATTTTTCCTCATTTCCTTCTATATCCCTAGTAGCAACCTTAAAATCCTTCAAAGGGGAGTTTTCAATTTCATATTTTGAACTTTGGATCCTTTTTTATTTAACTAAGTTGAGAGAAAGAGAAACGAAATTCCAGTGTATTAACATGACATTTAAGGTAGAGAAACTTAGTGGGACTAGGCAATCATGTGGAGCAACCATTTAGGGCTGAATTGCACCATTTGTAGCTGCTTAACATGCTGAACCATTCTTCTCTGTCTGGAAAAATCATAAAAAGGGGTCCGTCAGCACTCTGAGTCACTGCTAAGAAGCTTATGCATCCCCACACCTGCACTTAGATGAGTGTTTCCGGGGCACAAATATAACGACCTTAGAGAAATGAAATGAAGTGCTCTAGCAGAGAAAAACAATATTGGTTTCCATCTGCATTTACAAATTATTTCAGGAAGAAGACTTCAAGAATTGGTTTATTAATAACCATTTTGAATACCTTTGTATTTCATGTTTTTTAATGAGGAAATATCGTACAAAAAGGATTATAACCAAGTGGAAAAATTTGGTGATAGCCACACTGTGAAGGAATAGCAACTGGTATGGTGCCTTGTGCCAAGTGGAAATTCCATAAATATGTGGTGAATACATAAAGCATATCCACGTAAAGCATAGGATGCAGGACCCAGAATTGTGACTACCTCATCTTTAGTTTCATCCTCCTTTTTTATAATTCTTTTTATCTTTAGATACATGATATTAAAGATTTATATTCAGTACTATATACTAAAGTCAGTTGAAATAAATCCTTTCTCTGTTATCAGTTGAATATACAATAATATCTGTTTCAATTTGCTTTATTTTTTAAATTTTTTTATTGTTGTTCAAGTACAGTTGTCTCCATTTTTCACGCTGCCATGCCCCGCTCCTCCTCCCTCATCCCCACCTCCCACCCTCAAACCTACCCTCTTTGGCTTTGCCCATGTGTCCTTTACACATATTCTTTGGTGGCCCTCCCCCTATTATCCCTTTCCCCACTCCTCTCTGGTAACTGTCAGCGTGTTCTTTATTTCAATGTCTCTGTTTGTATTTTGCTTGCTTGTTTGTGTTTTTTTATTAGGTTCCACTTACAGGTAAGATCATATGGCATTTCTCTTTCACTGCCTGGCTTATTTCATTTAGCATAATGCTTTTCTGTTCCATCCATCTTAAACTCTACTTTTTATTTGGGTATAACTTTCATAGAGTACAGTAAGTAAATCTTAGGTGTACATCTTAATGAACTTATACACTGACCCCACACACACGGGATCACCACCCATATTGAGACAGAGCATTTCTAGTACCTTAGCAAAAGCTTCCTCAATTACCTCTCCACCATAAGGTACCCACATTCTGATCTTACACCGTAGATCTTTCTGGATTTTCATGTTTTAGTGGAAGAATTGTTTCCCTGAACAGCAGCATGATTAATCTAGTGATAGCACCTCTTGCTTCCTATTTCAAGCATCTCTTTAGCCTCCTATGAACCTCCAGAAATCGTTAGCCTTTTGCTGATCCTTGGGCCTTTTGTTCATTTGCTGTGGGCAAAATCCTTCCAACACTCTCAGCACTGCTCTTCCAGTGCATATCTAGATGTGTGTTCTACGACTTGTATCTAGATCTTTTCAGATGCCTCTCATGTTTCAACACTACCACACTATCACATGAGAAAGGACTGTAGCCGGGACAGATTTCATTGGCAGATCTCCAATTTACTGATCCTGAAATGTGCACCACTCAGAAGATGTCACAGATTGGCATCCTTAGGCAGGCTCTTGCGGAATTGTTCAAGATGGGATGGAATTGGGAAGAACTTCAATCTCTTCTCTATGCTTGATGCTCTACACACATTTCACTGCATTACTACTGAACTGTTTCTAGTTCATGCTATACCAAGTTAATTCATGTCTGCCTGCCCTTGATTATATTATTATATTACTTCCTTTTTGGACTGTCAGATTTTTTACCTTTCTTGATGTAGGAGCTTTTTCTATATCCTTCAAGGCTCAGATGAGTTGTCCCATACCAGAATCCCAAGTTTGGCTGTGTTCTTCTCTGAGTCCCAAATTCAGGAAACTTCCACTGTTTAGAAAATAGTTTCATAAAGCTGAGGTCACTTCTTACAAACTCCAGGGGTCCAAATAGCATCATTCTTATAATTATTGCTTTCTCCCCTTGTATTGTTTTTTCTCTTTATTTTTTTAAAGAAAGGGGAAGGAGAAAGAGAGGGAGAGAAACATCAATGTGTGGTTGCCCTTCATGTGCCCCCAACAGGGATCTGGCCCACAACCCAGGCATGTGCCCTGACTGGGAACTGAACTGGCAACCTTTGGTTCGCAGACCCATGCTCAATCCACTGAGCTATACCAGCCATGGCTTGTTTTCTCTCTTCAAACTCTAATTTGTATACTGTCTCCATGAAATCTTTCCAACTCCTACAGAATGAAGCCTATTGCTTCCTCTCAATGCAAATTTGACAGTTTTGTTAATACCCCTCCATGGTTTTCATACTTTATCTTTCCTGACAGATTATGAAAACTCCTTAAGAAGAGGAACTGTGTCTTCCTTAACACCAGATTCCAATCCACTCCAGCACCCAGCTCAGGATCTCTGGACAATTCTGCAAACTTCTATATTTCAAATATCTTTCAGTTATATTGACAATGAAGCTTGATTTGCAAAGATAGGCAAGAAACTGTGGATGCTGTAGACAATGGTGTGCCAGAATCAACTCACAGCAGCTCACAAAAGCTGATTTTGCTCATTTTTCTCAACTCCACATTTAGTGAATCCCACTGACAGATTGTAATTGGCCATGATGGGAGAATTTACATGACAGAACTCCGCAAATACTATACATCAGGGCTTCCTTCCTCTACTCCCAAACCCAGAGCTGAATGAATTTGTACAGACCCAAATGAGCAAGCAAGGCTTGTTGACTGATCACACCAGTTAAATTGGGTCAAAGACATTTTATTATGTTGGTTCCATTATCTGACTTTTTGAAAGGCAGTATGACCTATAGAGTTGACATGCCCTGGGTATCACAAAAAATGTATCTCGGGAATCATCTTTGTGGATCACGTCACCAGTGCTAGCCTTTAGTTCTCTTTCCAGGCATATTGCTCACAAAGAAACAAAGTTGTTTAGTGACGGCAGCACATTTTTTGTCAACATGAGAAGGAGTAGAGAAAAACAAATTTGCATTTAAAAGCAGATAGCGGGCCAGTGTCTGGACCAGGCTTGCTAGTTGCCTGACTTCTTTGTGGCCTTACAAAGTTTGATGACATTCACAGTGACAAATCCCATTGTGTCACAGGCCTCAGTGGCCACTCACAAATGGGAAAAACTTGGAATATTAAAACTGCCAATTTCAAGGGTCTCCCCTGCACATTTCCTGCAAAATTCACTTCAATGTAAATTAGAGTAAGGACAATTGAAGATTCACATAGATGTATACCATAGTCTATAAAAGCAGTGCTACTGTTGACCCCACTTCACCTTTTTGTTTGGGTTCACAAATTTTAATTTCAAAATACAGAATTATGGTATTAACTTAAAAGTCGGAGCTATGAAAGCAGGGACCATCATATAAATATACTGCGGAATCTTTGAAGTACAGATCCCAGCATTGGCTGGTGTGTTTTCACTTAGGAGCCTGTGAAAGGGTAGAGGATATTTTTTTGGTATAAGTTATATAATGATGATATTTTTATTAAATTTGCAGGCCTAAAAATGTCTTTCAATAGATGAAAATATTTTTACTTACCAGAAGTGTAATTTAGTTTGTAAAAATGATGCCAAAATTTTAAGAACAGAAGATGATCTGCTTTCTTTGCTATTGGTGAGAACTAATGCCAACTCTATCACATATAAAAACTGTTTAGAATTCAAAGGGGGATAATGTAGGATCTACTTAGCTTTGAGCAGTAGAAACAGAGAATTCTCCCAGGGCTTATACTAAATGAGCTGGGTTATTATTAATTAGTAGGGATTAAAACAATTATCAGATCATGTATAGCACTGTTCTGAACGTAGCCTGCCTTAGGGACCCTCTAAGGCGGGGTGTGGCAGTTTGAGTCTCCTTCTTATATAATAACATCACAGCGGCCCAAACAAGAAGGGAATTCCAACTAGGATATACACCAGACCATCCCAAGAGGCTGCTGGCATGCCAAAGAGTTAAGGAAAACAAACATGAGACCAGAGTTATTTCATGTTGAAGACATCATGAGACTTTGGTTTTTGTATTTTCTATTTTTTTCTCTCTATTTTCAAGAGTACTTACAGTCATCCCTGTAAGGTAGCATAGGAAGAAATCACATAGTTATACATTTATGGCCATTGTTGTAAAGCTTATAACTGTCTTACCTGACATAATACATTTTTCAAATTAGTGGTGTATTAATACACAGTTGTTCATACTGACATTTGTCTATATAATAATTGTTAAATTTCCAGAGGCAAGTAACATATGAAATCAGAAGGCCTAGGTTTTAGTTTTTCTTAGCGAAGTGGCCATGGACTAGTTATGAAACATTTCTGGATATGTCAGACCAACCCTGTAAAATAGAAATGTTGAATGAAGTGACCACTCAGGTCACTTACAATTTTGAGATTGTAAGATTTCACATACCTCCCCTAACCAAGGATGGACCAAAGTTAAAAGTACGGATCTCTGTAGGTCAGGTCCTGTGCATACAAGTCACCTGGGGTTCCAGTTAAGATGCAGATCCTGAATGAGTAGGTCAGGGGTGACCTGAGATTCTGCACTTGGACCTGCATCCCAGGAGATGGACGCAATGCCCATGGCCAAAAGTTGCACCTGGAGTCTCAACTTGGTACCTGAGGGGAGCTGCCTGAGAGCACTGTTGGCTCTCCACTCCTTTTGGTGTAATTTTTGTACCTTGCTTTGCAAGAATCCCTTAGTATATCTATGAGGAAATAAAAAAACAATAGTTTTTAGACATTTATATCAATAAGAGCTCAATGCTTTAAATGAATTTTATAACTAGAACAGCAAATAAATTACTTCTTTTAGAATGGGAATATTTAACCCAGTGTATCTTATATCCATTAAACATGAAGCTTTCATCTGGTTCATTCTTAGAACACAAAGTTCCTCAGTCAAGTTGGGTACTTAAAACATGCATTTTTACGGGAATGAATTTTTATCTTAACCTTCAGTTTGTTTTAAAAGTGGGTCTTACATTCTATATGCCATGTTCTATCTAGTACCTGGGTGCTTTTTTAGGATGTGTCTGCAAATTTTCATTCAAGAGTATGTATTGACCTCTTAGGTACAAAATAAAAACACAGATTTTTTAAAATAGGCAATTAATAAGCCTGTGCAAAATACAGGGAAAAAAAAAGACTTTTAATGAGACTAAAACTAACCTGAACATAACAAACAAATTAAGAGAAAAATAGAGAAATGGATTTGGTTTTTAATTCATTTCCCAGAGTCGTGATGCCTAACATGAAAATGTCTATAAAGCACAGATTTTTAAATAATAATGTCAATAGCAGCAATGTTAAAGAACTCAGAGCCAGGTAGATGTTACAGTGGTAAAATTGAATTTCACTCAGGAAACATTGTAATAGAGGACAGGAACCCTCAGTATAGAACTGGGCTCAATTTTGAATATAGCAAGGGTGAGTGGGGATTTATATTCAAGGAGCAAGGTGGGGTTAGTGGGTGGAAAATTACTTGGTGGAAATATCAGGCGTAAGGGAGAATGGTGGCCAAACTGATTTGAAATGATGCTTTTTGAAGGCAAGCCAGGGTGATCTGATACCCAGGGTAGGAGATAAAGAATTGGATCAGATATGGAAAGTGACCAGTTATTAAGTTGTGGAAAGCTGTCTCTAAATGGACTTGGCAAAATCCTTGCTACCATTGGGTGATACAGGCCTGACAAGACACCAAGGTCAAAGCCTAGAGGGCTTAGAATTGGGTCCAGGAGAGCATCTTGTCAAAAGCAGTGTTAAAAACTAACATTTATTAAGGACTTCCTTGGTACTAATATGTACCAACCTTTGCTAAGCAAAGCCTCTGAGGTAAGTGCTCTCTGACCCCTTGCACAGAGGAGGAAACGGAGTTGAATCACTGTCCCTACTTTCATGGCTCCTAAGTGACAAAGCCAGACCCACCCCGGTTGTTTATCCCTAAATTAGAATGCCCCTGAGCAAGCTTTCTTTGTACCTGAGTAAGGTGGAGGGATTCCTCTTTGTTGGAAAGCTTTTGGATATTCATGGGGAGCCGAGTTGAAATAAAAACTTCATCTAGACCTCTGAATGTTAACCGGCTGGACCTCCCTTGCTTTGATACAAGGCCTGTTCCGGAAGCATAACGGCTGCTTACTTTCAGGCTTCTCCCCTCCTTTCCTCTTCCCAGCACCCCACCTCCACCCCAGCCACTGCTTCATATCCTAGGACTGCAGGAGTTCCAGGCTTAAGAATACCTGATGTCACCGAATGTCACTTAACACACCTTTACGCAGTGGCACTAACTTTTCTAATCGTATCACATCACCCTCGCGGCTGCCTTCAAAGAGCCGGATGTACTTTTAGGACTGCATAAATGTAACTACTCCTAAGCAGTTAAGCGACAGCTCAGCACTGCCACTGGATTGAAACAAGGTGCTGAGCTGGATGAGACAAGGTGGAGGGCCGGATTCGGCCCACAGGCCTTGTGTTTGCCACCAGTGTGCTAAGGGAAATAAGCCAATCAGAGAAAGACAAGTACCATATGATTTCACTCATCTGTGGAATCTAATGAACAAATTGAACAAGCGAAATAGAGACAGACTTAGAGAGCAGGCTGACAGCTCTGGCAGTGGGTGGGGGAGGGGCATTGAAGGGGTGGAGGGATCTAGCAAAAAAAGAAAAAGAACTCACGGACACAGACAACAGTGTAATGATTGCAGTGGGTTAAGAGGATGGCTAAATGTGGAAGTGGGTACAAAGGAGTATAAATGGTAATGGAAAAAAACAATAAAAAATGAACTATTCAGTAAAAATAAAGTTTTCTGATGTGACTAGTTTGAAAGCTGACCATAAGAGACAAAGTATAATTTTCTAATATCCACAAGAATGCTCTGTGTAAAGTAGAATATTTGACACCAAAGTTTTTTTTTTTTTCAATCAAACAAAAGGGAAGTTTAACTCTTAGAAATCCCAGAAGAGGGAAGAGGGACTCTTAAATCGACCTTAAACTGCCTTAAATTAAAGTGGGCATAAAAAATGGAAAATGGTGTGCAAAGAGGTATAGAGATATTAATTAAAATGGACTTACTGAAATGCCAGGAATATCATCACTGACAATTGAGTTAAACAGTGAATGTCAATGGTGAATTAACATGAATTGACTTATCTGTCCCTGTCCAAATGCATTTTGTCCGCAAAATGTGTGATACGTGACAATTAACCAGAGGTTACAGATTCTAGCTGAAAGCAATCAAATTCTAATAGAGGACTGTATTCAGGTCAAAGAATATTAACAAAAAACTCCTTTCACTGAAAGGGCAAGCGGAGTGAGTTTTTAAAAGGTTTGGAATTATGCTAACTGCCCCTTCTTGATCTATTGTTCTTAATGATTTAGAAAACTTGTGTGCTGCAAGTTAAACTACTTTAACTACGGTCATGTCAAATAAGCAG